>CAJNYU010003000.1:0-21500 GCA_905331475.1 Rotaria socialis
TCACACAGAAAGTGAATAAGTAGGACGACCTTTAATACGCTATTCAACTATTTTTCTTCTTACAAACTCTACTTCTACTATGATTAATTATAGACAAATCATAGAATTTATGGTCGTTCATGACAAATGTTGTATTCGTCTACTTTATTCTATATTCAGCTGACATTTCAAGATGATTTGATGTCCGTTGACCATTTGGCATGTAATTGAGCTCGATCGAGTTCGTCGCATGTGCCAGGTGCAGCAAATTCTTGGGGTGCTAAATAAAAATATCAGACAGTTATACAATCAGTCAGAGGCAGAAGTTATGAGTTTCGAATAAATTTTTTAGAAGGATAGTGGTGAACTAAAAATGATATGAGTCAATAAGCGGTACATAGCTTCTATCAAACTTACAGATGAGAGATGGAAAAACAGTGCATGCTTAAAAGGATCAAGAAGAACTGAAAAACCATATTCTCCAGTGACAATGATTTTAAGTAAAACAAACTAATTTTATAGAGATCCTGAGTAAGAATGAAACTATCAAATCCCCACTACTGAAACAGCGATGATACCATCGTAGTGACCATCCTATGTACGCAATATTTGTAGAAACCTATCACTGTTCGACCGCCCGTCAAGACACAAATCCTGACCACATTTAATAGAACTATCTAAAATTCTTTGCAACTAGCAAGATTTACTTATTGTAAGTGCAAAAAAACAGTACAATTAAAATGTCGCGAAGACTTTCGACACACTGGAGACATTTTGTACATACATAGTACTAGAGGACTTTAGGGAAATGGGAAAGCCTAAAAATTCATTTGATTGAAAGATTTTAAAGAATCCTTACAAAAAAATCAGAGAAAGAAAAGAGATTCGAATCGCATGAGTATTTCTATAGTTGAATAAACATAGAAAATTCTAAGAATGACAGTGATGTTAGCAATCGAAATATTTTTGGTTTTAAGCATACTCGAAGGCTGCTAAGATTAAATTGGATTGGATTGAAGGGACGTGTGAAATCGAAAACCTCACGAAGTTTGAAGAGTCGATAAAATGAAAGGAAAGGAAGAAATATATATGCAATCCACGAGTGACAAAACATTCAAACAGTTCCATACAGTGTAAGATTTAAAGGAAAAAACATAAATTCGGCAGCTCTTTGTAATTATGTGTAAATAATTTTGATTATGTGGATGAAGATGGAAAGAAGTATAGTATCGATGGAAAAACTCATTGAAATATAGGTGCAATTTTCCAGTTTGAAATTGGCCGTCATGTATTGCTCTTATAGAAAGTCAGAATACAGCATCTAAATCAGAGAAATGTTTAAAGTAATGAACGTACTGCTACAAAAAAACGATGAATTTGATGAAATACCTCCCAGGAATATGGAAATTTCAGAATGCCATATGTCTATTCACCATAGAAATCGTTTATGACTGACAGACGTGTGACACGGATGCATGGCGTTGAAGATACAAGGACTTAGAAAACTATTCTTTTCATTCGCACATCTTCCACTCTGCTATTTATTGGGCAAAGATTACAGTATTGATATTAGCTATGAATATGGAAACTAACTGTATAAATTTAGCCGCTTACACGACTGTAAAAAAAAGAAACGAAGAAGCAAGCAGGATAATTTTCGATCCTGATTTATTTTGCACTAACATTCTAGGAAGTTGAAGTATAGTTCATTTAAATTTTGATTAAGTAGCAAAGTGATTGTGAATTCTTCGCTACTTTTGGAGAGAAAATATCAAGAACTCAATTAATCTAGTCCGTAAGGTAAAATAAATTTGAACAGACTTTGTATTTGAAGGAATTACGCCGTATCGGAAACAAAATTCACCTTGCCTTTGAATTTTAGGCTATATGAACTATAATTATGAGATTTTAAGTATCTCGTACCAGTAACGAATATAGTTCAGTTCATTCAGATAAAGTGGGGCAATGCGATTTAAGCCCCCCCCCCTCTAAAAAAGTTCATTTTGGTTAAATATGCTGATCTTCTCATTTATAGCTGGTGAGATTGACCTAAGTGTGTAATATCGATTGCACGATAGTTTATTGATTTTCTGATAAGATTTCAGAAAACTACATAGGCTTTAGAGAAACCTCATATAGAACAAAAACTGACTTGTACATTTTTTCTGGCTTTTCTTTTAGCCTTTTATATTGATCGAGCTTAGTATCATGTAGATACAAGTGTAACAGATGAATAAAAGACTTCAGAAATCCAAGAATTGAACGAAACTACTATACATAGATTCATGATTAAACATAAACTTTATTTCGTAAAATTACCAATCATGATGACTATAACATGCCTTGAAGTATTTAAGATCCTATGAACATATTATTTCTACATGATGAATATCGATTTAGATGATTTTAATTGATACTTTGATCGAGTAATAGACCCATGGGTCAACAAAAACAATTCCTTTTGTAAATCGTTAAGCGCATTTATTTGATGCATTCTAATCGTTGATTTATTGGAAATGGTTCCTATAATATTTTTAGATCAACGCACAGAGTAAAGTCCTTATTTTCAGTGGTCGAACTTATTTTGCGTTTATCTGAAAGTGGGATTTTTGGTTTATATGCTTTCATGTCTTCCAGATTCCTGTGCCAATTTAAACACTAGTCAGCTGAGTGCAGCGCTATTGCTTAACAGAGTTCGATTTTCCAGTATAATCGTAGTTCCTTTTTAAAAGCTAAAAGATCTGAAGAAAACTTACTAGTTTTTCAGAATTTTGCGGAAGAATTTTTCCAAAACCCAAAAAAGGAATAGATTGAAAAAGAGACCCCTGGTAAGTTGTAGCCCACCGTTGGCTAAATTTTATAACTAACTCGAGCTTCCAAACATTTGAAATGACTGAGAAAATTGAAACGCACGGCTCCTATATTTTTACTTATAATCGCTAGTTAACTCTTGAAGTCTCAATTATCGAGCTGAAATTTTTACTGCAATATGTTATACTTGAAATACAGCTTCTCAAGAAATTTCATCGAGATCTAATGCAAATTAAAACTTTTGTGTGGATATGGGTGTGAGTGTGAACATGCGTAAAATGGGTCAAGCATACACCCGCGCCAACACCAAAATTTTGTTGGATTGTGTTATTTCTTTTAGTTTAGTAATGTCTAGAATAGTCATTACCGAAGCATCTGTACTAAAAGACTATTATTCATGTTCCAATCGCTTTTTGGGTCAGTTTTAATCAAATCCTGTAATATTCTATCATTTGGTAGCTTACTGAATCCATAGGCGAGAGTTATTGATAGTAATAGAAAAAATAGGCTTCTGTCAGGATGAGGCTGTCATTAGCATTAAAATTTTGATAACGGGGTTGATTGATTGTGTGACCTTTCATATGTAGGTATAACGTATTAAAGTTCATTTTCACATTCATACGAAGACGTACACATCATAATCATGCTGGTCGAAAACAGTTTACGAATACGAAACTTTAGAAAGAATATGCACACATGTCAGTATATATGAAAAACTAGTAGAAACAGAATTTAGCTTGATGTTACAGCGTGATCGGTAGTTTTCATGTGTACGATAAAACTACACAACAGTGGGATTATGCTATGGTAACTAAAGACGAGTAGGCGTTCGTCAACTCATGAAAATATACAAGTAGGTATATATCTTGTAACAATTGATTGTGAAATACAGGCAAACTTACCAGTAACATTAAGAGTAACAGTCATTTCTTCAGTTGACGTTTTGTTCTTTGCTATCACCATATACACACCTTGATGTTGCAGCTGTACATTAGCCACTACGAATTTGTATCGTGTTGTTTCCACATTTGTGAACTGCATTGCTTCCCCATCTTTCATTAGTCGAACTTCCGGTATTTCCTTTCCACTCACATCCACAGTGATCTCGAATGTTTCGCCACACTTTAATTGAGCTTCATTCGATGTTGGTACAACTTGTTTCAATTTTACTGGTTCCAGTACTGTAACTACACATGAATTCGAATGCACTTCACCAACGTCGTTCTTCAAGACGATTCGATAGGCTCCTTCATTCTTTTCAATTGTTGCTCGTTTGATCACTAGTTGATATTCATTATTCGCTTCGTTTACTGATAAATTCTCTGATACAATAGGTTGATCGTTGAAAAACCATTGAGCCGATGGTCGTGGTGATCCTTTGGCGACCACTTTCAATGTGACATCTTGTCCAGTCACAGTCTCTCGTTGTTGTGGCAACCGCGCGGTGATTATTGGTGCAGCAAGAATCTCGAGTTTAACCCTTTCTTCTTCATTGCCATATTCATTCTCGAGACGACAAGTAATTGAACCAGCATGCTGTTCGAGATCGACGTTTTCAATAACCAACATGGCTTCATTAGTTACAGGATTGAACTGCATCTGAACACCTTCTTCCGCTTTCAACTGTTTGCCATTGAGAAGCCAAATGATCTTTGGTGTTGGATATCCATCGATCTGTATCTTTAAACAGGCTTTTTCGTCTTGTTTTACTGTTAGTGCTGTCGGTTTGACAACAAATATTGGTGGTTCTACAATAACATATGTATAAATGAACAAGAAAGATCAAGATGACGTACTCGAAACAGTGACTTTGCACTTATTGGATACGAGCGATTCACCAATATTGAAGATCTTGGCTGAATACTCTCCTTGATCTTCTGGTTCTACATGCGAGATTACCAGTGTGTATATATAATTATCATCATGGTCCTCTGTTGTTTTGTGAACACGATCATTGGGTTTGATTTCATTGTTTCCTTTCATCCACACAATGTCTGGTTTAGGTGTTCCACTCGCGACGATCTTGAGCGTCATAGTTTCCTCTTTTATAGCTTGCAATGAACCATCGAGATTAACTGTGATCATAGGTTTGATGATGATGGACAATGTGATTTTTGCTTCCGCTTTGCCCACAGAATTGGTTGCCATAGCAGTGTAGATACCTTGATCGGCAAGTTCAGCT
Source organism: Rotaria socialis (assembly GCA_905331475.1). Taxonomy (NCBI): domain Eukaryota; kingdom Metazoa; phylum Rotifera; class Eurotatoria; order Philodinida; family Philodinidae; genus Rotaria; species Rotaria socialis. The sequence goes on from CAJNYU010003000.1 coordinate 4,973, forward strand.
TGATGAATCGATAACTCTGATGTTCCATCATCAATCTCAGTCACTTGAAAGCGATCATTTGTTGGAATGGGTTGATCGTTGAGAAACCATGTTACTTGAGGTTTCTCAATACCACTGAACTTCCATGAGATCTGAGTGTCTTCACCGAGGATACATGATTGATCTTTTTCTGATTTCTGAGCTTCCACTTTGGGTAGAACTAAAATGAATGCATACACCTTGTCAGTAAGTAGCATATACATGTTTTGTCAACCTTCAATCTAAGATGCAATATTTAGAATAGCATTTCTATCTTATTAACAATCTTATGATTTCCAGAGTGTTCGCGTCAACTATGGTCAATTTTTTTTTGCTCTAAACATTGAGAATTTCTGGGAGTCCGATAGTTATTAATACTCGAAATATTGGAAACTTTGATTAGAAAATGGAGAAACTGATAGTAATTGGTTTAACCCTGTTCACAAAAATGCATGTTCAATGTTCATAAATATCGAACTCCTGACAACTAGTGATGTCGATTGTGTTCATTTTTTAACGCAAGCTACACATCTAAAAGCTACCTAGAGTTTGCATGAATAGGCCGAGAAAAGATTGAAATTTTGAATTTTCTGTGAATTCCGAATCCTTTGCTGTTATCCTTAATGAATTTTGATGACAAATTCAGATAGAACAGAAAAGATGATTGTAGCCGGCATTGCAAATCCCCAAACAATCAACTCGTAAATATGATAACAATGCCATCTTAAATATCATGGCATAACAAATTAGTGCGGCCTCCCCCCCCCCATTTTGATCCAAGGAGAGGAGCGCATAAGAACGGAAATCGACCGAGTCCCAATTCGAAGAAAAAAGTATAGGATGTTGTAAAACATTTTACGGTGACTCTTTTGGTGCCATGAGTTTTTTTCTTCCATAGGGGATTTTAAGTTTTGCGACAACACGTAGTTTTACTCAATTTTCAGAAGAGCCTCACCTATGAAATACTGCAAAACATGTGTTCATTAGACCGAAAATGGTCTCATACGAAAGAGTGCAAAATTCTCCCTAGCTCCATGCAAAAAATCATCCTGAGTCAAGGCTCTCACAGTAAACTTTGTCGGACTAGAGAGTGTCTTTTTTCGAAAATTTCCTATGGTGTATTACTTCATGTCTATATGACTCAGAAATAGAACCGTTCACTATCAGCTTGAACTACGCTAGCTAGATCGATGTCATTTTTCAAGCTTTACATTATGGTGTAGTTTTTATATTGAAATTTTATTGGTCAAAAATATCAATAAGACTCATACTAAGCAGAGTAGAAGAAGCCACCTTGGAAAAAGTATAATGCTGAAATGATGAGTTTTTACCGCTGTATACATGCAAGATATACAAAATAGTTGCTTCGGTAATAATCAGATAGTACAGGTGAAAAGCTGTATCGTGGAATACTTGAATCCAGAGCGTCTAGACGATGGATAACTCAAATTCGTGGTAGGATTATGTTCTCAATATGATGACCTTGTTCGAGCCATATTCGCATGTAGGCATTTGGGGTTCTGTGGAGGTGAAATAGAATCGACTGAATATGAACTTTCCGCGAGTATTCATTCACAAAAATGTTTAAGACTGCGTTCAGTGCTCTCTAAAAAAAACGTTTCCTAGAAAACCCAAACGAGTTCGGAAACCCGCTCGCAAATCTATAAAGGTTTCCGAGAACTTGAAGCGTTTTTAAAAATACCTTTTACATTTTCGAGCATACGCAGTGTCGAAAAAGTATACTGGAAAACCGAAGTCAGTTTCCGGGTTTTTTCAATTTGTTACAGATTTCAACAGTCTTAAAAATCTTCACAATGTTTTGCAAACAAGGCCCTGATCAAAGTTTGAAATATCACAGAAGACGATGTTCTGTGTTCAAATTTTCGTTGTTGATCTTCACTTACTCCCACTTTTTGACATTTTTAATTCAATAGAACTCCCATATTTTGTTTTTATAAGTTGCTTCATGACGGATCAGTTTTTCGAAATTTGAAGCTATTGAAACTTTTAAAATAATGTTATCCTATCTTTATATTCTTGAGCTAGTCTCAATTTTGCACATCTTAGGATCAATATTTTATTAACATTTTAGAGATGAATAAATATTATTAATGAAAGATTAACTTGCTTCTAACTTTGTTTCGTTGAATTGAACTCTAAACTCAACTCAATAGAACCATAATCGTTTCAAAAAACATTATATAGAGTTGCTCTTAAAAAATTCTGGCTTCAGGTTATCATTATAGCTGCTGTATTACTACAAAATTACACGGTCAAATCTTAAGAAATCAGACATAAAAGTTATCCTTGAGCAACCAAGTTTCGCGATCACACAATATACGATGAACATGTAAAGATGGTGAGTTCGATTTTAAACGTAAAAACCTGATGAACTATTTTATTTTTATTGAGACGCAGCATTGCAGGTCGATTGTTGCCCTCGGTGGATCCTGCATGAACCTGGGGAAAGCCAGCTTATCCTACAAAAAAAACACCGGAAATTGTTTGACCATGGAAACAGGAATCCAGCGGGAAACGTTTCTGATTTTCCCGAGTGAGTTCCGACCAAGTTACTGTGTTTTTTGACAGCATTCGTCGAAAATCATGTGAAAAACTCGGAAAATTTTCCAGCGATTCTCGTGGCTTTCTGCAGGATAACGTGACTTTCGCTCACGTTTTGTAATCGTTTCTATAGGATGCTCCGTGCGGTACGACCTATCTGGATTATAGCGATGCGGCGGTTCTCGATACAGAATGAAAAAAATGAGATCTCAGAAACCTTTAATCCGTTTCCAACATTGGTATCCGAAGGAAATTTTTATTTGGTTCATTGGTTTTCGAGGTCTCGGAAACCGTGTCTCGAGAAGTCTTAAGGGGCTTCGGAGTTTTTTACTATCAGAAACCTATTTTGAGTTTCCTAGAAAACCTTTTTTTATTTACAGAGTACCCCGATGTTGATTCAACAGACGAAGAATCTTATAATTCAAGCACTAGTCAGAGTGACGACGATTAAGCGATACCATATTTCGTTTTTGTTCACCGATTGCGGTTCCTTTTATTTTTCTAAATACACTTCTTACTAACGAAATGGCAAGAACCTTTTACATTTTCGTTGATTGACTCAGTTAACAAGATGGTAAAACAGTATTAGTGCCATCGCGCCTATCTAAACATATCTATCTTCTCTTACTTAAATAACCAGATTATGCGATGAGACTAGCGCATAACTGCAGCTCGCGAAGAAACATCAAAAGCTATGCCACATTAAACCACTGCTATCCGAGCCAAACTGCCTACATATTCAGCATAAACTTACATTTAGAATGCATGCCTGTCAATGATAATACCATACTATACCTACGCCTCAATTCGAAAAAACAACGATGAAAAAATCAGAACTATATCATCTTGTAGAGCTTGAAACATTACATCGATATAAGTATAAGAGGGTTCATTCGTAATCATGATTTGTCTATACCTTCTGTTCCATGTAAAGTCCAACATCTCAAAATTTTAGGGTTTTGCATAGTATGAGTCTTATGGATATTTTTGGTCAATAAAATTTCAATATAAAAATTACACAATCGTGTAAAGCTTGAAAAATGATATCGATCTAGCTAGCATAGTTCAAGCTGACAGTGAACGGTTCTTTTTCTGAGTCATATAGACATGAAGTAATACACCATAGGAAATTTTCGAAAAAAGACACTCTCTAGTCCGACAAAGTTTACTATGAGAGCCTTGACTCAGGATGATTTTTTGCATGGGGCTAGGCAGGATTTTGCACACTTTCGTATGAGACGATTTTCGGTCTAATGAACATATGTTTTGCAGTATCTCATAGGTGAGGCTCTTCTGAAAATTGAGTAAAACTACGTGTTATCAGAAAACTTAAAATTCCCTATGGAATAAAAAAACCCATGCTACCAAAAGATTCGCCGTAAAATGTTTTACAACATCCTATACTTTTTTCTTCGAATTGGGACTGGGCCGATTTCCGTTCTTATTTGCCCCTCTCCTTAAGCTTATCTTTCTTTCTGAATGTATCGCAAGATACTGTTATTGAGTCGATTAGTGCTATGCTATCGTCCTTACCTCGTATTTTCGTTAATAATATTTTGAAGCATTTTGGTATTATTTTGTTTTGAAGTTCCTGCAAACCTTTTAACCAACCATAGTCAGCAACGTTATTTAATGCTAACTCATACAAATTGTCTGTATTTTTAATGTTACTCTCTTCCAATAATTGAAATAATTGTGGACGATAATACTCACGTAAGGCTTGAAATAATACTAATTCTTTTTTTTCTATTATTGTATTCAATAAATCCTTTGAAATATAATTAGAATATTTTTCTATTGATTTTAGGCCGTGATTTGTTATTGTAAGCCATAGATCATTGAATAGATTTAACTCGGTTAAACATTGGTCATCAATCTCTTTGAATAAGAGTTGTAAGACAATTGACAAAATTGGACAATTTTTCATATATTTATTTCCATATTCAGCTGTACGATTCAAAATAAATTGATAATTTTGACTATCTTCATTTTGTTTTAGAAATAAAACAAACCATTCATTTGAACTATATCGTATTTTCCATTGTTGTTCCAAATAATATTTTAGAGCTTTCATAAAGTCACTGTCCTTTTCATCTATTGCTGCTGTATAGATATCTGGTAAAAGATCATCTTCATATTTGAACAATGATTGCCGACCATTTTCCATCAAATCATGAACAATTTCGTCTTTGCTGTCATTATATTTTAATTGAAGTACTTGTATTATTTCATTTTCAGCTAATTTTAACACATCATCATCTACGACATGGCCAAGCTTTTCTATCGAGAAGAGTAGAGACATTGAAAATTAGGAGATCCTATCATGTAAAGCTTCTAATTTGCACTCAGCGACGGGTCAATATATGCAAAATCAAAAATAATGAAAAGCGAGGCTAAATTGCGGATATTCATTTAGCTAACATAAATGTTTTTAACTCAAAATTCATAGCATGGTGTGGGTGTAAACGAAGAGAAAACTATTTGTCACACTCAAAGTTAAGCGTGACTATTATTTTGTCCTTACCATGGATCTTGTCCTTTCTCTATGTTTTATATTCACTTTGATGTCCTTAACTGTCATTATCTTTCGTTCACTCGGATGGTTGAGTATTTAAATGTGTGCTTTTTGTGTAATCTGTACGATCATGATACGAAGAAATGAAATACAGCAAAGTTCCATCAATGCAAGCACTTCTTCTATCAGAAATCATCACATTCATACAGATTCTCGCGATGTTGTTTTTGAATGCTTTTTCAATGAAGTAAAATCAAGGGGGTAAGTGGTGGCACCTAGCACCGAAAAGTGCTAGACAGGCGCTGAGATGCCAAGGTGCCAACACTTACCGCCTTGAGTAAAATGCACCACACTTTGTCACATCATTGATAGAATATTTGGACGATTATGACTTTTCTCATTTCAAAAATCTATTTGTTTTATTGTTCCAGTGGTTTGTCATTAAATGAAGTCAAGGAATTTATCTGTTTCTTCGTTGACAAATACGACCTGAATAAAATACTAGAGAATGAAAGTAGTATGACTGATAAAACAGACTAAGGTGCTTCATGCTTTTTTTCCTTTAGTCGATGGCACACGTTCTATGGTTCTTTCTCGTACATATTCTCATTCAGGAAATTTTAACACATCCATAGCAACCGAATATTACAAGACAATCTACCTAGCTCTTCGATTTTCTTGAATACTTAGTCCAGATCTATCTCACTCAATCAAAGAAGATAACAAAAAGGAAAATAAATTACTTTGCTTTCTATTACATTCTTCGATGAGTACAATTAATTGAGAGCAAGGCGGTCGGTCATCAGGATCATTCGCCCAACATTTTGTGATCACAGCAGAAAATTGTAGTGGTGTATCGTCGGGTATCTCTAAACGTTCACCACGACGCACATAATCAGAAATGATATCATTTGGGTAGCCATCATAAGGTATTTCATTTGCAGCTAGTTCCCAATAAACGATTCCTAAGCTGTAAACATCACTTTTATCAGTATACTTTTTTAAACGCAGTATTTCAGGAGCAGTCCATTGCAATGTACAGGCTATCATATAATTATGTTTCGTCTGTCGTGTTGTTTCACTTCGTGTTTGAGCTAAACCAAAGTCGCATACCTTCACAATATACTCTTGATAGGACTTCTCCAACAAAAAATTCAGCGACTTGATATCACGATGCAAGATGGGTTGTTGTAGTTTATGTAGATGGTTGATGGCGTTGGCTGCTTGCAAAGCGATGGATAATCGTTCAGACCAATCTAATACTAGTTTATCCTTGTGAAGAAGTTTGTACAGTGATCCGAGTGACATGTATTCCATCACCAATGCATACTTTCCAATTTCAGTACATGCGCCATAGAAAGTTACGATATGATGATAGCTAATACTATGCATCAATGAAAGTTCTTTGAAGAATTCCTTTTCGGCTTGTTTGTCCAAGTGTGTAAGATGCAACGTTTTGACAGCAACTATCCGGTTGTGACTTAACCATCGAGCACGATGAACTACCCCAAAGCCTCCACGACCAATTTCCTCTTCCCGCACGAGGTCCTGAGCAGGTATGAATTCGAAATCTAGTAGCGGATCTAAATTGCAAAAACACTTTTCATGACCTATGCATGCCAATAGCTGCGCTCCTAGCGAATAAAAATACTTTTTTTATCATATTATGTCATTTGAGACTAGCAAAACAATCAATCGGTCACCCTTTTAAAAGGAAGATTCAAATTTACAAAAATAATGAAAAACAGTTTCTATAATCGAAACTAGATTGCCGGTACATTACTAGACACGCGATAAACTCTTAGGTAATTAACTGCGTAGTGTGATAGATTCCTCCTTGCTAGCACGATGAATACCAAAATTAGACTAATTTATTAATTTTAAGCAAGAATTATAATTGAATAGTTGTGTTACACTTGCAATTCTGTTTAAAGATGATTAGAAGTTTTTACTTTGATTTCATTAAGACAACAAAAGTGAACTAGGTGAATAATGAAAACTTTCTCTACATTTTTCGAGTATTTGAAAAAAAGATCTCATTACTGTTTCATCATGATGATTTTGAAGTATTAAATGTTCTTCATCGAATCGTCAAAAAGAGATCAAACTTCGTGACAAGTAGCGATCTTAGTTTCGCAATTCATTGGAGTTCTGATTGTTAAGAAATGAGTCTATATTCTAAAGACTTGTAGCGACTACATCTGTTCTTAGGCCATTTCAGTTCAAATTAAAATGCTAAACTATTAGGGCTCCCTAAAAACAAATCCATTTCAGAAGATCTCAGAACTGGTTGGAAGAAAATGGCAGAAATTTTCACCGATTTCAGATCTAAATGGTTTCTATTTATGATAAAAAAAAGCAAGTTTATTTTATTTTTGAAACGCTACAAGTATCACAATGTGAAAAAAACGGAATTCCATAACGCTTGATTATGCCTAAAACATAATATTTCCTGTATCATGCATATTTTGAATCTTTTTTTGGCAAAATTGTGGGAAATATTAAACTGGGTGTGAATATGAATGCCACTCTCTCCTTCGTATATAACCAATCACATTCACACCCTTTAATTCTGACGATTCTTGTAAAAGTTTGCTTCATTTTCGAATCAATTAGGACTGCGAAAAAAATCTTGCAACTCGTAGTTACCTAATGCCGAAGTCGCTATGACTGAATAGTTAAATTCTTTGGCATATACTATCAGATACTGTGTTCGAAGCTCGATGCCGTCAGGTATATAATGATCTTGAATAAGTTACCAGCGGCTATTTATCTCGGGTGACCCATACTATAGCTTACTGGCTGCATTGTGGCAAAGACCAGTCCTTGTCGCTAGTATGTGATTAGTCAGTATGTGCGGAGAGCACATCGAGCAGACGAAGTCTAAACCAGGCTAGTATTTTGTCCATAGCTACAAGTAATAATAGTTGTAGGAAACGAATCCGGCCTTTGAAATTGTCTCCGGACAGCACCCTATACTACAAGGTAGTCAAACGGCAAGAGTATTATTTTTCTTTTTCTTCTATCTTATATCGATAATATTGCAGAGCCTGATTTTAGGCAAAAAACAATCATTTTTAAAAAGTATCTCAATGTATAGATCTCATGCGTTGTAGGTGCATCATCTTTTCGAATAATCTCTAAAATGTATGAACATATTAAACAAATCTAACGGATACAGTAGTCTATGTGCATTTTTTTCGACTTATAGGCATCAAGTATTTATTAAGAGTAAGTGTAACGAGTGATCGTTTTTCTCCAATCAGCAACTATCGTCACGAACTACAGAAGAGAAAAAGACTGAATGAAGTACCAAATGAGCAATCATGCTGAAGTAAGTTTAATGCATGTATATCAATGATGAAAGAATTTAAATTGATGGGAAGATTGAATACGTGGAGATGATAGGATAAAATGACAAAGATAATAAAATTCAGAAAGATCTTTTCAACTTAATGCGTATTATGGGCAAGGTCAGTATTGGTTTTGTGCTGTTTAAAAAATCGAGCCGATCTTCTTTGAATCTATATTACTCATTATGCAAAGATGTAGGTTAGTGAATCTGAGCATCAATGTGAGTGAGTGCAATTCGTGCATTCTGGGAATGAATGTGCGAGCTTTTTCTTGATCGACACGTACTTCCACCCACACTCCCATCTCGCACCCATCAATTAGATTTCACTTTGGATTTTCTCTGCTATTTTAAGGGCACAGCGTGATGTTTTCGGTCCGATTTTGGGATTAATGTAAGTCTTCTTCCATGCGAGTCCAGGAATAGCGTGTTATGTTCTGAAAATAATCAATAAACCTGCTTCTTCGAACGTGATTGAACAATAGAAAAGCCCTCAATCTATCAGATTCCAACATGAAGTTGAGTATGGCCTGTCGTATGTTTGGTTGCTAACATTGGTAAGTTATCAGCCCTAATTATTATACAGTGAGAAATCCAAACCGAACATCTCAGAGTTTTAGTATTGATACATGCCTATCTATGGAAGAATAGAATGAAAAGCCTCACTTGTAAAAGGTGGTGCAATGAGCTGATATGGCGGTTTTGTTTCTAGTAATTCTATTATATGCAAACCATTAGCTTCAGTCCGTTTTTCCAAGATCCGTAGATAAGTGCCAGGCATCAGAAGTATTTCTTTCTCTTCTTTGAAATAAGAATATGATTCGATGCAGCGGCCATTGATACATTCTATCTTAAAAAGAGTGCATTCTTCCGAGCTTTTTAGAAACTGGTCCGCCACATTCCTGCTTTCTGTGCATGAACTGAATCCCCACCATATTTTATATTCTTTGTATTCATTATTCATATTACCGCGAACAGCGCGCCAAAGTGTTTTCTTGATGGGTGGTAACTTGTACAGAGCGGTAAGAATAAGTTTGAGGTAGGAGAACCATGGTTTCAGTTCGTTTCGTCTCTCATCACGTAGCGCTCGATTGAGAAGCTTGTACAGGCTATCATGCGTGTCAGGCCATTGTATCGTGTAAATATGAATAGCGGCTGATTCATCAGTGGTGATACCATCTGGTGGCTCGTTGGAGTTCTGCAAAGCTATATCTACCATTCGATCAGTATTATGCAACAAATTTTTTATTGGCTCAATAGCTTCTTTGAGTGATACTAAATCTTTCTTCTCGTAGCCTTCGATTGGTATTAGCAGTTTACTGGGTTCTTCTCCAGCATCAATAAAACGCTGGATTCTAAACCCATCACCCATATTTGTAATCGAATAACTAGAATGAAAAACAAATCAAAGGTAATCACTGCGTCTTTTTTCTCTATCAACACTGCTTCCTTCAACTCAATATTTATAAGAACATAATAGGGTAAACGATTGAGACGCTTGGCAAAGCACTGACGAAAAACTCAAAGAAAAAGGATAAAACGAAACAAGAACTCTTTTATTAATATTCATCGCTATTGTCTCTGTAGACCGGGTTGATAATGCAAAGAAAAAATATATCAGGAATGGATAGATCGAGTAAGATAACTCAAAAAATAAGAGTCACACAGTCAAAAATAAAAGTATACGCACGGCGACATTTAACTTTAGAGAAGAATAGAAGGCATGACGATTGAGAGAGAGAGAGAGAGAGAGAGAGAGAGAGAGAGAGAGAGAAATTAAGATAACGATAGATATAGGAATGGAAAGAAGCAGTAGTCACTCACTCATAGCTAGTCAATTTTTCTCGTTTCGTCATTATTACACACTATTAATAATACAGAAAATTCAGATTCATTTTACCTATGATGCAATAAATCAACAGAAACAAAGTGGTAAGATTATATTGTTTACGAATCACCCTGCATACTATGACGTAATATGGGTCACTAGTAATCATTTTAGTTTACTACAATTCGTAAACGGCATTATCGTATAACTTTTCTTTTCTTTCGAACTGTTGTATTAAACAAAAACTGAATATAATAATTTTCTGAATTGTGCTTGGGAACGAGACAAGTGACTACATGGTTGAAACTGAGTAACTACTATGTTCCTTATGGCTGAAAACTGTTTGATAATAATATTATATATCAGAAACATTAGATTCACCAGTAAAACACATTGAAACAGAATGTTTAACGTGTTCTATCATACTAAATGGATTATGTTCAGTGGAATTCTTTATGAACTGTTAATCTGACTATACCTACGGAAAACGTTTTTTCGAAAAGCCGCGGCAATCACCGAGTTTGAAAACAGCGAAAGTCAGGCCATCTATGCGTATCTCTGAAACCGCCATGAACCGCGGAGTTGGTGGGCTTTTTGAAACGCATAAATGGTCTGACTACCGTTATATCCAAAAACCGCTTCAACTCAACAGGAGCAGCTGTGTCAACCACAACCTGTACCTTGAAGGTTTCAGGTGTGACGCCTTTCGAGGAGTAGTGTAGTGAACTCTCCCGAGCTCCATTTCCACAAAATGCCTCTGTAGTGTTGTTATATTATGTATGTGACATAAGTAAAAATTTGCCAAAATTTGTGGATGTGGGTGTAGATCAAGGGGGAAACGGCGGACTTGAAGTAGAAAAGTACGGCAAAGTACGTCAAAGTAGACTACCTGAAGTAGCTCAAAGTACCACCAAGTAGCCCAAAGTAGGAAGAAGTAGCTTGAAGTAACTTGAAGTAACTTCAGGTAAATTTAAAGTGGAAAAGTGCTTCAAAGTAAGCTACTTCAGGTAGCTGAAAGTAACTTGAAGTAGCTTAAAGTAGCTCAAAGTAACTTCAAGTCCAAAAGTCCGCCGTTTCCCCCTTGGTGTAGATGCATAAGTAGTTCTGATATTCAGTTACATCCCATATATGCCAAACTTGAAACTTGAATTCAATTGAAGATTTCAATTTCCAACTTTTAACTTTTAAACCAATAGCATTCTGAAGAAGCGTGACTCACACAAATATGGCTATCAGTCGAAAATTGAAAGCTAAAAATTTCAATTTTCAATTGAACTGAAGTTTGAAGTTTGACACTACTGCTACATCCGCACTCACATCCTAGTATTAGATCGTCAAATCGCTCACCGTTCGCAGAAACGAACACAGTACGAGCAACCATATACTCAAATATCTATTCAAATAAATCTGGTAGATATTGAGTCAACACATACATTAGGAGTGCATACTGCTGTTTACAATCTCATGGCCTAATTATTGTTATTTAGAATAGATTTCTAACATGTTATTGCGCTTTTAATAGAAGGAGCGCAACATTTTTTACTTGGAAATTTGGCTCTTCCTTACCTGTGAATAGTATGCAAAAGACAAAATAAAAACTGTTTGTACGTTTTCTGCGCACGTTTAGGCTATCTGGCAAGTGAAGTGAACTTTTTTGCTGACAGTTACTTCTAGAAGGTTCTTTTTTCATTCTTTTTCGATAGATTCAGAGAGAGAGAAGAAGGAAGGAAAAAAACCTTGAAATTTATCGTAAGTACTCTTTCAGTAACAATAAAGAATAGAACATTTGTGAGGCCCCAGCATACAGAAATAAATAGAAGAATTTCTGCTGCTCAGAAATAGTTGTGCAATTACGAGCAATATATTTCTGTTCTTTTTTTTATAACAGCTCATATTTCGACTCTTAGTGTGATTGCCTTGAAGAGCTTATTACATTTATTACCACTGTTTGAAGGTGCCGCATCTTTTACAAAGAAATCTATCAAAGATCATCTATGAATAACTCTGAGGCACGAACATGATCGATTGACCGGACTATTATACATATAGTAAATTTGACATTTGAATTTTGTTTAATTTAAGTTTAAATGTTCATTTTTTCGTTTCAAACGCTCATGCTGAGGATTTCAGCTTGTCAGCTCAAAGAAGATACATCACTTCGCTCTCAACTCGGTGACGACTAGCACTACCCGAGGCACTCGATACTGCCGGAACTCATCGGAACCGGCACCGGATCACTCCAGAAGCCGGCATGTTTACCACTGAAATCTGCCAGGGTCAGGCAGGGATTTTGCCGGAACCTCTGCTCCCGAAATCCGGGCCGGAATTCAAAGGAAAATGGTCCGGTCGTTTCCTGCCGGATAATACAGCCAAACATTGTCGAAACCAATCGACCCCGACTGCGGATGATGCTGAGTTCCTAAGGACTTCATAACAACTTTGACCGGAGTCCATCAGATTCCGATGACCAGGTCCTCATACAAAAGCCCTCATACAAGCATTCCTCAATCAGAAGGTGAATAATCTGTAGTCTTCCGAAAACGCGTACCAGCCGACAAAACTAAGCCTCATGAATAATCCCACATAGCCCTAATATCACCAAAAGAGATTGCACAATAAGGATTTTCACCAATAGCAACCACCTTGAACAACATTGCAACCCAAATCGATCAATAGCTGGGCTCACAATAAACACGCTTAAAATAATGCAGAACCATGATACCATACTTCTTATTCATTAAACAAGATTCTAAACCCGTTTCGCGGGTCATCTTGTACCATTTCAATTCTTGAAAACAGCGCTACATAAATCATTTTGCACCCACCGTAAAATTGCATTCATCATTGAAAATACATCGTACTGTCATTCTGAACCATCGCCATCCACTTATCCATCACCTAATAATATTCTAAACCTCTTACATGAGTCATCTTGTTGCATTAACATTAACGAAATATTGCTTCAATACATCATTTTGCACCCATCGAAATAATTATTAATTCATGGATAATGCATCTGAATATCATTCTGGATCATCACCACTTACTTTTCCATCAATTAATAACATTCTAAACCTGTGAAATCAATCATTTTCTTGCATAAAAATTATAAGAAAATCACTCCACAGCTCAACCTCGACGCATCGAGAAATTCACTGAGACATAGAGAATCGTTTAGATAATCATTTTAGCTCGTTCGAACGTACATTTCCTTCATGAAACAGGATTCTGAGTGATATCCAAAAACGATTTAGTGGCAGATAAAATAATTAATATTATGTGTAAGCAAGATTCTGGTGTCCGCAAAAGCGTTTGTTGGTGATTTGAAATGATGCTTTCGGTCTTGTCAGACAGAGTAAACTCGTGTGTAACGAGTTTTAAACTATGTCGAGTTGCATGAACGAACAATATAGTATGCGTATATAGCAAGTTTATCATGCGCTGGGTAATCATAAATAGCTCTGGATTTTGCGTTAGACCAGGAGTCGATCGTGGAATCAGATTATATTAGTGGGAGTTATGATTAGAGGTGTCAGCCGAAGGGTTGAACGGCGACGGCGGGCAACAGTTTTCAATTTTTGAAGATTTCCAGCGGCTCGTTATTTGAATGAGTGTAACGAACAACTTGATTAGATTAGCTTGTGCCACTCTCGGCAAAGATGTTTATTAGGCTACTTCAAGTTATCCAGAGTGTAACGACAAAACTAGAGAGTATCGTCTATGCCCGTCGGCATGATGGTGTATTATGTCATCTGACATCTCCAGAGTGTAACAACTTCATACATGGCGCACGTATATATAGGAGAGAGATACATTAGAACAATGAAAAGAGAACAGAAAGAGAAGGAAGGAGAATCATCGAAGCGTACCATCAATATCGGCACAATGAGTAATGTCTTCAGCGGCGGCTGCTATAAATTCTTAAAATTTTTTTCACAGCGGCGGCGTCGGCTGATATTTGTAAGTCCTTATGTGGCGGTGACGGCTCAGTTAAAAATTCACTGACGAAAATTAAAAGAAAGATGTTCGATTCGATCGCATATGTATTGATGTCAGCGGCGGAAAAGAACGCTATCAAAAATTTTTATCTCTTGCAGCGGCGGCTCCCCCAAAATTTTAAAAATTACTACTAATTTGGTGGCTGCGGCGGCTGATATTATTGAAAAATCGGCTGCTGCGGCGGCTCAGCCGTACGGCTGACACCTCTACTCAAGATTACTAATCAAACTGAACACATCGCTGCGGTGCAACGATAGGACTAGTGAACAATTGAGATTCCAAGTTCGTTGAGTACATAATTGACAAGCGTTTGCGCTTTCTTGTGTCATTTCCAATCAGTTTGCAATTCACAAACAATAACTAATCTCATAGAGAATTATTTGGATTCGATTTCATGCCTACATCTATCAACATCATCTTTGCAAATATCTTAAATAGCTTTTCGTGACAAGCAAGCCGTAATACCTGAAACGACGGGTACCATCGATCTGTTGCTGTGCACAACCTCAAAAACAGCACAGATACGCACAAAACGAATTCTCCGAACCAGATGCATCCAAAATACGTATTTAGATGCAATATTTACATTGAAAAAATTAACTCAAAATTAAAACAATTCTTCAACATCTCGGGGGCAGCCCCCGCAACTCCATTTGGCGGCAAAGCCCCCCCAAAATCCTCAAGCAGCGGCTGCCTCACACAGGCATTCTGTGTAGACGCGTGGGGTCTTCTGGACAAGTTGGTGTTTAAATAAAACTAGCATGTACACTTTCACACCATGTTCTCTATTTTTATTTAGAAAATCGGAGGCCACTTCCAATATCGAAAAACAAAAAAAGGAGTAAAGTCTAGCAGTCTTTGATATTGTCTGCACACAAGAAAAAAACTTTTAAACCTCTTTTGCTCACTTCGAAGCAAACGATGCGACTCGGTCAGCTCATCGAACATCACATGGCAAAGGAACATTCCTGAAGAGACTTCTGTTCACCTCTTTTGCTCACTTCGAAGCAAACGTTGCGACTCGGTCAGCTCATCGAACATCACTTGTAGTGAGTTGTTGTCGATGGATTGAGTGATTACTGGATGAAGAAGAATCGGATTGCTTTAGGTTGTTGCTGAGTGTTGGTTTGTTTTGTAGTGTGGATATTGTTGGTATGAGTAGAATTGTTGATAGTTTAATAGGTTTGGAAATGTTTGAGGCGGTGATATTTGGGATATTCGGATTTGTGCTGGAAATGATGAGTAGTTGGTGTCGAGTTTATTGGTGAAGAGTTTGAAGTCACTGGGAGTATGTAGTTGGTGGGTTGCATGGAAATATTTGGATTGTGAACGTAAGGTAGGTTGGATGTTTGTGACGAAGTTTTTGGAATGGTGAATGTATGTATAAAGGGTTGATATTGGTTGCTTATGTTGAATCAATAATTTTTGTTGGGAGTTAGTCGAGCGGAAATTCATTTTGTGTTGGAAGATCGGAAGTAATTTGACTATGTGAGGTTGTTGCTTGAAAGCTTGGCATGGTGTTGGGAGATCGGTTTTGAAAGTGACGGTCACCGTGTTTTTGCTTAGGTAGATGTTTGAAGTATATCGTGTGGTTGCGATCAGTTCGGCTGTTGGTGGTTTCTCAAATGGGTGGTGGCTGATGGAGAAATTCTGTTACCGTGAGTTTGTAGTACTATGTATCGCCTGTATGATCGTGGTACAAGAACTTGATTGAAATCTTAATATAACTGGAAAATTTTCAATGAAAGGTCGGTGCCCACATTGTTATGTCGCTTGTCAGGATTGTGGACGCTGCGTTGAGAGGGTACTACAAAATGTGGAAGCGAAATCAATTGAATCTTAATTGTGTTCTCTTTCTGGCGAAGGTGTCGTATGTTATAATAGAGATGTGAAATGAGTAAAAGAGTTTGGAGAAGAACGGGAAATTGTGTGGTATTAATCACTGAATTGATTGACGTGTCACCGAAAAGAGCATCTGGAAGTATTGAGAAAGATCGTTATTTCCTCGAAAAACTTATTTGCAAACATCTACAACTGAGAAAAGGCACTCCTCGCTGAGCCTCGGAACCGTATTAGCACACGTTCAGCTAAGCGAGAAAATCCATCTTGGCGCGGATAATTTGCCCAAGAAGAAGATAGCAAATATGTGAGGTTGTGACAGGTGACCAGTCAATGCGTTTGTACCATCGAAATTTGGCAAATAGGGCACAATGCAGCCTGAAAATTAATTCGAAGAAGTTGACGCGCATCTTTC
>CAJNYU010003002.1:0-21453 GCA_905331475.1 Rotaria socialis
TTACACAAAGTCAAAGTGATATTGATCAAATAGATATCGAACAAATTATTACTGATGCTTACCATGAAGCTGTTGATATGCTTGATCGTTTAGAAATATTGAATTTACTGAAAGAAAAACGCGCTCTTTGCTTAAACTTATTAAGTGAATATATGTTTAAACAGCTAAATTCGAACTCAAAGATGTATGATTACTCATCTCAACTGAGCAATATAGATGATGAAGAATTCGAATTAGCAGATGATGATGATGATGATGATGATGATGATGATGATGAAAGAGCAGATGATCTCAGCATGGATGATGGTAATAATGATAGCACTTCTTCTAATGATGACCATACTGATGACGACGAACAATATGATACTCGAAATTTAATAAATACGACGAAAGATGACTATGTTGGAATAAAAATCTTCAATGCTATTCAGACCCACATAGAACATTCTTATTTTGAAGTTACAATCAAGGACCATATGAAATATATGCATAAACAAACTGCTTGTTGGTTATTAACCGGCGAAAAAAGTAAAATTTCAAACGATCGACTGCTTCGAGTACAACAGACTAATAAAAAAAGTGATTTTTTTCTTCTTTATGTACCATTTTCTTGAATTTTTCAATAAAATAAAGACCATTTACTGACTTTAAAATTTTGGAATACATGAATGTGTTGAATACGAAAAAGAGAAAGATGGTCCATAGTGGTCGCTGAATAAACACTAATAAATATTTCATATGAAAATACAGATGATACAAACAAATAAAAAATAAAGAAATCAAATTTCTATCATGGATTTCTGAAGATAGGCAAGAATTTCACAAGAGTCCACTTGACTCCGCGTGAGTGGAGTCTGCTGTTTCCCCCTTGCTGTAATGGGGGGGGGGTCGCAAAAATCTCGCTTTTAAACTTACACTCACCATTTTCTTCGAAAATATATATAAGTTCCACAAAATATAGTAGGATGAGCAAATAATCTAACGGGTGACCCAAAATAAATGAGGGTCTCAGTATTTCGTTAGTATCTCGCTCAATTTCCATTTTACAGAGTTGACTTTTTTCTAAAAGATATGCCATTCAATTCTTGACAAAACGCATGTCAAACATTTTTTTGAAGAGAGTTAAGGAAACAACGTTTTAAATAGTACTGAAAACGTATTAAAAGGTCAACTTTCAACGATGAAAAACCGTTTTTACAGGTTTTTCAATTGGCTAGCTGCGATGGAAATAAAATAACATAAGCATTTTGTAGCCCTTGAAAAGCTCTATCGGTGGTTCATAACTTGAAAATTTTGTGCTCATCCTTGCGACATACACCGATTCTTTTCGTTTTTAGATTTTCGAAAACATATGTTTCAATCTACAATTCCGAAGCCCCTGTGAAAAGAGGCATAACTAAGCCAAAGTAGCATCTTTTGGGTTCGGGTTTTCTTTATTTTGATGGAAAATCACTACTGTATCAGATTCACACACGCAAGTTGACATCAAACTCTCTTCTTCAATTCAGCTGGCAAAAATATCAGATTTGAGGCATTTTTAATGGAATTTTGAAAAGTCAAGTTCTTTAATTCCTAAGTGATTTCACCGAACCTTGAACTACGTGGCCAGAAATAGTACACTTCAAAGTACTCAAAAAGATCTTCACTTTTGTTTCATTGTGTAACGTAGCGTAAAAAACGTTCTATCTTTTATCTTTGCAATGGTTGTGAAAGTTGGTTGTTTTGTATGTGTTTAGTATAATTTTAAAAATTTTCTACTTATCTATCTTCAGAGAATGTTTTGGTGCGCGTTTGGTGACGAATTGAATGGCGCATCTTTTAGGGAAAACTTCAACCCTGTACAATAAAAATTGACCGAGATATTAGTGAAATACTGAGACCTTCATTTATTCTGGGTCACCCGTTAGAACTAAATATAATTCATATCAGAAATTAAGTTTTGTCTATACAAGTAAAAGTTTAATTTTATCATCAATAGTTTCGTTATTATTCATAAATCAGCATCAACTATACAGCTGAAGAATTAAATTTGATATTCGTACAGAGTACATGATTGATTATTCGAGTTTTAATGTAGGGATGCTCAGAAAGAAAAAAAGGTGTCATACTGAACCTTGTAGGGTTCTAGATTTGGGTACCAGTTTCAGAACCATTTAAGATTCAAGCAAAATCTGGTTCTAGCTGGAACCTTTTCCTTTTTCTTCCAAAAATGGTTCTAGAGTGGTAAAATGTAGCCCGCCACACTCAATTAGTCTAGTACTCGCCACTAGTGCTATATCTAGTCGTTAATTTCATATTTAATCCCTTATTTCTATCATTAACCCTTAATTCTATTCTTAACCCTTAATTCTAGCCTTAACCCGAATTTCTATGCTGAACCAGTAAATTGTATGTGTTATATTTACCTGGATTTGTTGTGAGCAGAATATAAGCCAGCACTTTTTCATTTATTCGCAGAAAACGGGCATCACCGTTACTTGTTTCTGAGACAATTCTAAACAAACAAAAAAACAAGAATACCTTATATTGTAATTGAAAGATTCAACTTACCATGAAATCAATTATTCACATATACCCAAATAGATAAAAACATTAATTCATTTGATCATATTAAATTTGCATTTCAATTGATTATTGCTACATACCTAAATAAAGAAAATATTGGCTTCATTTTACCAGATTGACATTACCTGTCTATTGATAATTGTGACATGTCAAAAAAGACAAAAGAACAACAGCATTTCATAAGTTACCATTTATTATTGAAGTAATTATCGGGACACACCTACCCAGGCCCATCATTCAACTATTGAATCTCCGGGATTGGAATCGATGATGACGGATTCGGATTCCTGGGTCTCGATAATCTATTTCAAACTTCGATCAGAATTTAGATCGGAATTGAAATAAAAAGTCTAGCTTTGTGGCCGTCGAATTTTTGATAGATCCAATCTCTGGCCAATGGGAGCTCGGGTCGAAAAACTAGTGACGAATTCGAATTCGAATTCCGGGACCTCGATAACCTATTTTAGATCTACACCAAGTAAATCACATTCAGAAAATATCGCGTCGTGGTTCAAGCCAAAACTATCTTTGGAAAAATGGTTCAGGATTAAAAAAAATGGTGCAAGACAGAACCCTTTCAAATATCCGGAACTATTGAGGATCTGAGATGGCTCTAGAAATTAGCTAGAATCCGCGAGGGTTTATTAATAAACGAATAGAACCTTAAAATGTTCAGTATCTTCGCTAGAACCATTTTGTTTAATCCAGATGGTTCAGTATGACAGCTTTTGTTTTCAGATTTTCAGAGTAATACAGACGAAGAAGGAATAGAAGGGTGGGGAGTGTTTTGAGCATCGAAGGAAAGATGAAATGAGTACTAAAAAGAAGAGTGAAATGAGTACAAAATTTATCTATGTGTAATAAGAAAATAAATTATGTCATTTGACAAAACAATATGAAGAACGAAAAAATCATAATAAACAAATAAATATTATGGAAACATGATTATTACAAAAAAAGCTTATGTTCGAACAGAATAGTTCGAACTTTTTTCGACTAGTAATAAGGATGTAAATTGTGTGTCTTTTAATAATTTTTTCGCTGTAAACAACACAAAAATATCATTGATATCATTAATATAATAATAAGGTACAAATGTCGAATGGATTGAGTTTTCATCCACTGGATGACGCAAATGAATTACAATATAATTCAGAGCTAAAACTAAATTTCTACAGATATCTACCAGGGTCTACATGTAGCTACCAGGGTCTACATGCATCTACCAGGGTCTACACGTATTTACCAGGGTCTACAGCTATTTACCAGAGGGTGTGGGTGTGGGTGCCATGAAAGGCTGAAAACAACGTGTACACACATACATAACATCTTAACTGTGGGTGCCACGATAGGCTGAAAATCAATCAGTTACCATGATTGAAAACCGTGCCCTCACAGATACCTACCATGACCGTGATCATTACCGTGACCCTTCGATCTACCCATTTATCTATTTATCTATCTATCTATCTATTTATCTACGTATCTATCTACCTACCTATCTATCTATCTATATGTGGATAGGTGACAGTTTTTTTTGGAAAATCCCAATGATACTATCACTAAGATTTGTCATGCACTCGTCTCCGAATATCGTGAGGATTGGGTGCTAGGCCTGACGAAAACATTCTCATTCACAACCACACCTACACCCTCGTAGACACTGGTAGACCTTCTAGACCCTGGTAGATACATGTAGACCCTGGTAAATATAGTTAGAATAGGCGAAGGTCTGATTGAATTTTGAATTACTTTATAATTCATTTACGTCATGCACTATTTTCATCATACAGTAAAACCTCTCTATAATGAACACTAGCGGGACCCTTCAAAAAGCGTTCATTAAAGGAGGTGTTCATTATATGGAGGTTTTGCATTAACTGAACTCTTGCATGTATACAGTTCATGTTTAGTAATACTGTAACGAATTTTGTTTGATGATAAATGGATAGTTTATATTCGTTACTGCTGCAGCTTTAATTTTATTTATTTGTGATCACAAAGAGAAACTGGAAGAGTAGTGTTACCGCTATCCTCGGTATATACATGATGTTAGTTACAGTACTCAATTCTTCGATGTTCTAGGTCTTTTCCAGCTCTTTCTACATTCCAGTTCTGATGTATAATAAAATGTACTCGCCTTATATACGTGCACACGAGAGAGAGAGAGAGAGAAAAGAAAGAACAGAAAAAATATATGATAGATATTTCCACCTTACATTAATTACGTTCAGAAACGTAGCCACATTGCGCAATGATATATGGATAATATTTAGAAGAAGGTCAGATACATTAATGATAGTAGTAGGTTGTACAGCATCCATTGAGAATAACACATTCTATAACACTGATGAGAAAGTAATAGTCCTGTCTGCACGACAGTCCCAAAGGGTAATTAAAAAGACGGACTCCAAATATATGAACAATAAAGGATGTCCATGCATTATTGGCACAAATACCGATTGCTGTCTACTACGCATCTTGCGTATCAGAATTCACCGCAAATAACTTAAAGCAAAATCAAAGAGTATTTCTTTCATCTATTAGCTATACATAACATTCAATATTTACGAAACAACGTTTAAAAAACAAGTTTCTTTCATTTCTTACACATATCTATTTTATTTCTATGATACTGTTGACTGAATTCATCTTGTAGATTGCGCTTCTTAGTTGAACTTTCATTTTGTTCATAACTTTCAATATACTCGACCTTGCGCTTGATAATGTTAGACATACTGCCGATTGAGATCTTATATTTGTCAGCAAGTGTACAGTACGAAAACTTCTCTTGATTTTCACTAATCAACTGTATCTTTTCAGAGAGGGTTAATGTGTGTTTCGTTGTCATCACACAATCGTAAATAGAAAAGTGCTTTGTTATTTCACATGTAAGTGATCATCTTTACGCGGACTATTCATTTTCATTGTTCCTTTTGTTCTATACATACGACGAATTTTATTTCTGGTCAATAGACCGCCAATTAATTAATGTAATACTGTTTAAGAATACACGTTATGTTTTTTTTAAATTTTCATCTCTTTTTTCTCTTGTTGCACACACAAACTTATAAATTGTTGCGCGTGTGTTCATTTTATAGAGGTTTTCTTAACTGAAGGGACCACAAAAAGCGTTCAGAGTTGCGAGGTGTTCATTATATAGAGGTTCATTTACAGCAAAAATTGATCGGGGGGACCGAGATACGCGTTCAAATAGGAGGTGTTCACTTTAGAGAGGTGTTCACTTGTAGAGGTTTTACTGTATTTATGATTAATACACCATTGATTAAAATCATAAAAAGAAAATATTTCGGAATTATTTTTTCGTCGAGCATAGTTAATTAAATTCGGTAATTGATTAGTTGGTATTGAGGCTGTTGGATCGTTCAGAAATAATAAATAATTAATTTGAACTTCTGTAGGTGTGGGTAATGGATACCATGGAGGATTGCTCAAATGTGGGTGTGAGTGAGAGGTATATATGTAATCATATGTCGCATATATCGGAAAATTAAACTAAAACTAAATCTAGGAGTAGATTTAGTTTTAGTTTAACTTTTTCTTTTCTTCGTTTATATTCGAACTCGAATTAGACAGCTACTCTCTACTCGTTGGAAAGAGTGCTTCTGATTATGATCAATTCTTCGAAAGTATCATGGAAGAAGGTAACTTCAATCCAGATTCAATATTGACTGATTTCGAGGCGAGAACAATAAAATCACTTAAGTCACTTTTTTCAAATGTGCTTCACAAAGGTTATATCACATTTGATCCATATATGGATCAAATCGATCGATGATCGAGAGAGGACTTCCCTAATTGGTCCGACGGATATCGGATCAATTTATAGCCAGTCAGATCGCAACATCTGACTTGCTGGAATTCGAGAGAGGAATAATTAAAATTAAATTAAACTGAAAAAAATATTAAAGAATGCTGCAGGTATTATTTTAGTGTGCATCCAAGATTTAATGGATTCTTATGTAAGATCTGTAATTAGATCTTGGGTACAAGATAACCGTATTATCTTGTACCTGAATTTCCAAGATCTGTTAACATATCTGTACATTGTATCTTGACCAAGATCTTGCTTACAAGATGTTTGTCTAGGATAATCAACATAACTTTATGGTATTTATTTTTTAGGCTTCTTGTTCCACTTTGGTCATTGTATTTGGCGTTCTCCTCAAAGTCTTGCATTGCAAAACAAAATATCAAGAGGATAAATGTTTTCACTGGAATGTAAGAAAATTTCTCGCTTTACCCTTTTGTTCCTGTTGTAGATGTGATTAAAGCATTCGAATTCATAGGCGATGCTGTTGATAACAGGGTAAGCGCACATCTTCCTCGTTCTAATAATTCTATTGAAGGATGACACAATGCATTCGCCAAACGTGTTTCCATCGCTCATACAACGATCACAAAACTAACCGATAAGATTCACCGCGAACAGTCGAAATTCGAAGTCGATATTGCTCAAATTCTTCAGGGTCAAGAGCCGAAACCGTAGAAAGCAACTTATTGAAAACTGGACGACAGAATAAAACGACTGGTCGATGATTATCACAACGTTCATCTCGTCTACTACATGAACGGACTAGCTGCAAACGTATCTTTGTAAATAAAATTTACTTTTTCTGTATTTTTCTTCTTGTTTTTCTCTCTGTATTTTTTTTCCTCAATAAAATTAATCGTTGCTTCACAGAAATTACTGTATTAATAAATGTGTCTGCCTACCTTTACATTAATTGTGTTACATTCAATTAACTATGCAACGAATTGTCCGCGACTAATTGTACGACGACGAATTGTCCAGTTATCTGATACATTATGCTGCTTTAGAATTACATGAGCTTCGTCCAGTGTTTTGACGATTTTTAAAATATGATAATCTTTACTTGACATATTTTTGCTATTGGTAATCTTTACTTTTTTTTACATTTCTTTTATATACAAATCGTTACTCCAATTAATTAGATTATTTATGAATTGTCATGGGATTAATCATTATGAGTAGAACTAATCATAATTTAATAGCAAAATACCTATTAATTACAGTCTTAATTTGTTTAAAGTTTAATTGATATATTTTGTACTGTTCTGTTCAGTTGGTGCTCATTTCACCCTATTTTTTGGTACTCTTTTCACATATGATCAATTTGGTGCTGATTTCGCCCTTTTTCCGGTTCTCAAAACACATTTTTTTCTAAAAAGAAAGACTAAATTGTTAAGTCGGCTTGCAAACCTTTGATTAATAAGGTATGCAAAGAAAACATGTTGAATCATATTTACATCTGTACGTGCACTACTTCAATAATCCGCGCATGGAGAGAAAAAAAAAGAAAAAAGAAATTCTATGCTTTACTGAGTAGACGAAGCCAATTTCGGAGGCTTTTGTGCACATCCATGGTCGATTGTATGTAAATAATAAAATCGGAAAAAAGTAACTAGCTTCTTACTAACAAGGAAACGAGAGATCACAAATGAGAAAGCAAGAAAGGAAATGAGAAAATTCAAAGATGATCGATGTGCTTTTTCGTGTCAAAAAATGACTTTACTGTGAATACTTACCTTCATTTTAAGCACAATAAGAAACGAGTACGCGAACGAACAAAAAAGAAAAATAACTATGGATATGATAATGATGATTTGATGTCTTTTCATCACTTCTTTATACTTCCGTTTCTATGGTCTAGAGAGACAAATGGGTTTCGCTTGTCGAGTAAATTTCCATGTGTGAATATACTTGTGGTTGTGTAGGAGTAAAACGAAGATTGTTTTGATTATCATCTATAGATATTGCGGGTCGGTAGACTCGATCTTATGATGATAACTTCCTTTTATTTCAGTAGTGTGTGACACATGCGCACATTTGGTTGTTTTCTTCGCTTAGATCTATTGTATTCTTTATTAAAGCTTCTTATAGACTAAATTTAACTTGAAAAGGAATCGTATTTCAATTCTAAGTGACATTTTAAGGATCTGTAATTATAATGATCAAGGTAGCATCTCTCTCTCTCTCTCTATATATATATATATATATATATATATACTGTTAAGATCAAGATACGAAAATAATCTTAGCTCATCTAATGGAAAAGTGGTCCATTGACGCGATGGATAAACAAAGATTATGTTTAATGCGTAATACTACCCTTTCTCTGGGTACTTTCAAACTACTGATCATAAAAATTTGAAGGAACCATTTACAAAAGGAAATACTTGCGAATGCAAAGTTTCATAAATTTTTCTTCGTTGAAACCATAAAATGCTTCGTTTTTTTGTAATATTATCGAGATCAATATGAAATGTTTGATTTTTGAAACCTTAGAAGTATCATATATTTGACTCTCCTTAGTATATTAAATATTATAACTACATATGCTTTTTTTACATACAACTTCATTCCGAATGTGAGATGGATTAGTTTCGACAGCATTCGTCATGCGATGTCAACATGTATTCAATAAACGCTCTGGTGTGACAACAATTTCTTCATCGAACTAATCATATACACATATCGATGAATATATACGTATCTATATACACATATACATATGTATGTATCTGTATACATATATATATTGTTAGCGTTAGTGATGTAACTTACTAACGCCAAACGAAGGTCAAGATGTTCTTCTAGTCTAACTGGTTAGGACATCTTCCCCGGTGGCGGAAGGTGTGGGTTTGAGTCTCACTAAGTTCAGTTTTTCTTTGATCTGTCACATTACATCAGTGACGCTGCTAGTCTCTTTCGCTCTTAATATATCTCTCTTTCATTCCTTATATATCTTTTCATTCTATAGATTTATATTAAAGTGGTTAAATAGAAAAGATTCGATAAATAAGCAACTAAGATCACATAAGAACATTAAGAGAGAAATAAAGTCACAACGAAAAAGCACTTAGATGCAAAACAATTGTTGCGATGGGTGAAGACAAGTTGTATCTTTATTATTTGTTTCCACAGCATCAGTTTCTTTGAAAAAGAATTGACTGACTAGCTATTTCTCTATAACGGGCGAAAGATCTTTTTTTTTGACTATAATTAGACATGCCATCTTTATTGTGGATGCTGAAAACTATAAAAGAACTTGGTTGGAAATAACTAGAAAAGATTCTTTTCTTTCTTTATAGTTTTTTCTTCTTCTTATTTATTAGAATTAGCATATGTTAAGTAACGCATATCGATATTTATACAAAAATAGATTTCAAAGATTTTCTGTGATCTTTTTCTTAATAATAATCATGCTAGTAATAATAATGTTTTCCACTATAACATACAACGTAGTGTCCTGGCAAATCCCAAGGGGGATGTCCTTTGCAAATAATTTTTTTGCTGGAACCCTGACAAGTGCTGCAATGTATGACTATAGTTAGCATTCTTTTCCTGTTTTCTTTTTGTGCGTATGACAACCAAAGCATAATTCTTTTGATATCGCTATTATAAGTCTGCTTGTTGTTCATCTGTTTGAATCGATCAATCATTTTTGCATCTCGCTTATTTTCTCTCTTTCTCTTTCTCTACTATTCCTCTCTGCCTTTTCTTGTTTTACCTGTGAACACTTAACCTATGCTACTGTTAAAGACTGGACGTAAATGAGAAAGTTTGCTTGTTTATGCTTGACAAATTCATAGACATCCGGTCTTGCTACCAAACA
The DNA here is from genome assembly GCA_905331475.1 of Rotaria socialis. Taxonomy (NCBI): domain Eukaryota; kingdom Metazoa; phylum Rotifera; class Eurotatoria; order Philodinida; family Philodinidae; genus Rotaria; species Rotaria socialis. The sequence goes on from CAJNYU010003002.1 coordinate 10,227, forward strand.
AATAAATGTCTTTACCCAAAAGCTGACATTGCATTCGTGGAACAATAAGTAGAGATTGGAAAAGAAGAGAAAGATGAAGAGAAAGATGCTTGCTCAAAATCTTAACTACTAATATCCCTGACAGAGCAACATGAGAGAAAATGAGTGAGTGAGTGAAGAAACAGTATAGAAACAAAGTTGTTCTCTTCTTTTTCTTTTACTTCGTTTTCTCCTATGCTTTTGTGTCTATATCCCTTGGTGTGCCGTCTCCTTCTGTAATGGTTGAAATATGTTCTCCTGCTCATAGTTTGGGTATCGGAGCCGATCAATAATATGCAAACGATCGAGAATTACTGCCGTTGTCGGCATCTTTGCGCGTTCTCCCTCTTACTCCTTCTCTATTTCGCTTTTCCACTTGTGCTGTTAGTCGGAAAAACTTCTGTCAGAAAGTCTACTATCCTGGTGTATTTGCACAAATCGTATTATAATCCCATTGTCGCTATTTGCCACTCTACCAGGAGCCATTGGCGCGAATATATTTTCCTGTTTTACCTTATCGGAGTTGTTAAAACATTATGAGAATTATTGAAGCATGTCTGATAGCTTCGTAGTTATTCTTCCCTTTACTTTAGAATAAAAGCTACGCTTATCAGATGAGTTAAATAGAGAAGAATAGAAAATAGGACATAATTTTTCTTCTTCTTCTTCTTCTTCTTCTTGTTTTGTTACTATTTGATAATATTCCGTTGTATAGATTAAAAAACTCATTCATGGTGTTATTTTCTTTTGTTTTTGTTGTTGAAGTACCATTCATAGTTATTTTTGTTCACCTATTTAGACAAAAGACTAGTTTTTATTCTTAAGTGCATAGGAGTCTTTGAGTTGCAATAGTTATATGTGAAAAGATTCAAAATTCGAGGCTATCACAATCTGTTTACGATTGACAACCCTTTTGTTGCATGGGTATCATTTTTACATGCTATAACTGTCTCATTTGTTCTTTTATTAATGCTCACGCACATTTGTTTTACTAAGCAAGTAAGTAAACGAACCAGTAAAAATAATAAGAAAAGAAATACTTTTTTTTTATACCAATAGAAGAAAAAAAGAAGAAGAAGTTTCAAAGTCACTAAAACGATCATTCTTTCATTTATTCATCCATGCATGCACATAGATGACTACTTGTATGTCTCTTGAGTTATATTAATGTAGTCCATTGTAGTTCAGTAAATAACTATCTGTTTTCTTAATAGAAATTAATAAAAATAAATAAATAATTAAAAAATTAAATCATTTCTATATCTTCAGAAGATTTATCATAGATTTATTTTTTACTCAATATTTTTTTGCTAATACATACGTATGTCAGAATATTCTGTGTAAATATGATGGACGCTAGATCAATCTGGTTCTCATTGCTTTATGATGATTATCATATCAATAATAGGAGCAATATCTGTCGCTTAATGACTAACCACCGTTTTTCAAGGAATTAACGATGGTAAGAAAATGCATGATCAATATTCTTCTATTTTCTCACTTTTCTTTTTCATATACGATGGAAATAGTAGAGAACAAAAATATTGAGTTTTTCAAGATAAGACCACCACTTGGATCCGGTGAATAATCAAAAGAGAACATTTTTTCAGATCGTATTTTGTAATTTTGTTTCTTTTTTTCTGCTTCTTATCGATGCACTCGTTCGAATTCGTAGGTTTCCTAACGTCTTTATACATAAATACATAAAAAGAAAAAAGAAAAAAAACGTCATCTTCATCTCTAGAGAAAACAATCCCAGTTATTAACGCGATCGATGTTCTAACAAAAGAAGGGTATTTTCGGCTATTTGTTTATTTATCTATGTGTATGAGCGATTGTTGAGTTTTTCTGCATTTTTTGTATGAGTGTAATGTACTACGTTGCCACAGAACTTGTCTTTGGGATTAGTGAGAGTCTATATAAAACGAGTAGATAGATAAATACACAAGACAGATATGTTAACATTTATGTACAGAGATAAAAATAGATTGAAGAACACAAGCTCTACATTTCAATCAAACGATAATCGATCTCAAGATATTTTCATAATTATCTTCTTATTCCTATATGTCAACAAGAAAGTAGATCCTTGTATATATACAAAAAAAAACATTTCCAATATCGTACAAAAAGAAAAGAAAACCAGAGCAAGAGCTGAGAGACTCATATCATTGAGTATATTTCAATATTTTTTTCTACATCATTCAGATCTGTGTTAAATTACGAAAATAAGCAAGTCTCTCTTTCTCTCTCTCTCTCTCTCTCTCTCTCTCTCTCTCTCTCTCTCTCTAGGATCATGATGCTGATTGTCAGTATCCTGCTGTTTCTACTATTCCATGTTGCTCTAATATAGATACCTTTTCATTTTTCTTCTGCTTCTACCACCATAGGTTCCCATAAATCATGATTTTACCGTAAGAATACGTGGGTGTGCCGGAAAAGATCATTATCCATCGTTTAACGATAGTAATGGAGTAGCCTACAGTGATCACAGTCGATGGATAATTTATCTATTCATCATCATTTAATGTTTGCTTCTCTGTCTGTTTTCTTTTGGTATCTCTATCATATTTCCCATTGCGTGTACAAAATCTATTCGAATGCATTACTTGTTATTTGACAATGACTAGAAGCATGATTCGTGCATGTAGTAGTAATACTAATAGTTATAAAGAAAAAATAAACAACAACTGGATCTATAGAAAAATTTCAATTTGTATATTATATCAATCGTAAATAATCAAAGTGAATTAGTCAACCAGGGTAGAATCAAAAAGTTATGATATTGCTGATTATTTCGCTGCTATTCCTTTCCTTGATGGGTACTAATAAATGAGAAAGTCGGGCTTCAATTAGAGTGACTTCATTTATTTTCTCTAAGCATATACAAATAGACATTATAAAAAAAAGAAAGCAATTGTAATTTTACTATTTTTCTAGGATGACAAAAAAAGAAAAAGAAAAAGAAAAATAACTCAGCAAAATACAAATAACCATTTTTCTTTTTTTGTTAACAAGATTTTTGGCAGTATCAAGATTCTTCTTCCTTCTTCTTTTCTTCTTCTTCTTCTTCCTTGATAGGTTTCTTTTTGTTCTTCTATTTTTTTGATCAAATCAATAACAATGCTGATTATGCTGCTTTACAATCATATACAATGAAAAAGCATGATGTTGACATTCTAACAGTAAACGAGAAGTACCAACAGCAGTCAAACGGAACGGTAATAGTAATTGAACATTAGACGATATCTTTTCGTCAACATCATCCTTTTTCTCTTATTCTCTTTCTGTCTCTCTCTCTGTCTCATATTCACATTCTACTCTCCTTCTCTTCATACGTCGAAACGACGACGTTTGCTCCTCACGCATGATCGTCTCAAAATGAGACATGCTACATCATGGCGAAAGAATCAATCAGGAGATGACGCTTTCGGCAGACCGCTTGAAACTTCGACTACAACTGCTAACACCGTTCTGGCATTTCTTTATTTATCGTCAAGAAAGCCAACAACTATTCATATTAAATTTGAAACCAGTCTTTTTCATCAACGTGCAATCGAGCACATTATCTTCATCTTCATTATCATTATTTGCCAGAAGCATAATAATCGTCTTCAATCTTACGTCTCTTGCTTATCATTTATATATTTTTTTTTTCTTTATTCACTTCTCATTGTTCGTCATGCAACAATTATTGAATGATACTGCTTCGTGGAATATAGTCGATCCGCCGCTTCCAGTACCTTTATTTTATAATTCAAATGTATATGATACTTTATCATATGGCATCAATAAACTAATAGATTTAAATAATCCAATTACACCGATATATATTGACCATTTTTCATCATTACCAACAACAACAGTATCAATTGAAACAAATAAACTTAATTATTGGGCATTTGCACTGATATTTTTTCCTATATTTACAATTTTTGGCAATGTACTTGTTGTTGTTAGTGTCTATCGTGAAAAATCTTTACATACAATAACAAATTATTTCGTTGTATCACTTGCAATATCTGATATAACTGTTGCTGCTGTTGTTATGCCATTTGCTATTTATCTAGAGGTAAGCTGTAAAATAATTGAAAAGAAATCCAAATCAACTAATCCTAATCGCTTTTACATCTTTTTATCATTGACATGACAGGGAACATTTTATTGATGTAAAAAAGATTACATATAAATATACTGAATTTCGACATTTATTTGTATCATTTACATATCTGATAAGTTTAAGATAATTTCTTTTGAAATTAAAAACAAATTTTTTTATTGTAAGCCGAAATTCTTGGTGTAATTTTATGTGTAACTATTCACATATTTTTGATCATATGTTAGTCAAGAATATAATTGTGTAAGGGAAAAAAAATGATTAACGATATCCTGTAGGAAAAAAGCGGAAGTATCTATCCATCATTGAACTTAAGCTGTTTCCTATTGACATCCGAGAGGTGAATATATACTTCACTTGAATAACTATTTTTTCTTCATAAATATTCATACAAAAGAAAACATGAAGAGCTATTAACTTGTATTTATCTTATCTTAGAAAAATAAATAGCTACTAGTTTTTTAGTTAAACTCAAAATATAAAAATGATATAACATTCATACGTTTGAACTTTGTCACACAACAGACATTTCTAAAACAAAACAAAATAATTTCTTATTTTAGTTTAATCGAGTATGGGAACTATCTGAACGTTTATGTGATTTTTGGGTGGCCTCTGATTGTATGGCTTGTACAGCATCAATATTAAATTTAGTATGAAAAGAAAATTTAATTGCTTCGATAACTCATCGACTGCCTTTCTTCTTATGTTGTTTTAGGTTGCCATTGCAGTTGATCGGTAAAATGAGATTTTTTTCTTATTAAAATTTTTTAATTCAACTTTTTGATTTGTTATTCTGAATACTAGTTATATTGCCGTAACAAAACCACTCAAATATGCTCGACATAAAAATTCAAAACGCGTTGCCATTATGATTGTTATCGTATGGCTTGTTTCATTTTTTATTGCTTTACCTATTGTCAGGTAAAAGAATAAGATTTTGTCGAAAAAGCTAGAAATAAATTTTTCGTAAAACTTTTATTTCCCTTTTGTTTTTAGTGGTGTAAATAAATCAGATGTTGCGGCTTATCCACGTGTTCCCCATCAATGCGCCTTCTTCAATAATAAATTTCTTATTTTTTCTTCGCTTGGTTCATTTTTCATTCCATGTATTATTATATTTGCTATTTACTATCGAATATTTATGGTTATTATGGCACGTGCAAGAAAAAATCGTAAACAATGGAGACCTAAAACTGCTATTGAATCAGCTGCAGCACAGCATCGTTCAAATGCAGATCATTTATTGACATCATTGTTACAGAATATACCTAGTACAAATCATGCAGCAATTCTGAACGATAAAAATGTCAATGCGACATCTTCAATATCAAATAAACCTCAGACAATAACAAATCCATCAGTGCCTTTATCGAATACGAATAATAATAATAATAATAACATTGAATGTAATACTTTAATGATGCAATTATCTGCATCCACATTAACACCACACGTGCATCCATCGATAAATGTTATATCATCATCTGGTGATCCAGTAGATGATGACGAACGTGATGATATTGCCTTATTTATTCATGATGAACAAAAGAGAAATAATAATAATAATAATACTAGTAATCATTGTTACCAAGAACATGAAAATCCTATTGAAATTTTACCGTCAATACCGATGGTATCCAATATAAAATCGAATAACTCGGCGCCTTTCAAAACAACGACACGTATTTCACAGACTGCAACGCATCATGATGATTATCATTATCCAGCCAACAATTTTAAAACACGTTTAAAAACGAACCCCGATGCTCATACTACAACAATAACAACGAATACCACACAACCAACTAATCATAAAAATGTAAAACGAAAAGCTTATTCTCGTATGAAAAAGGAACGTAAAGCAACACAAACACTTATAATCGTGCTAAGTATGTCTAAAACCAGGACAAAAAAAGATTTCTTCTCGCCTTCAGTTTTTGTTTACATAGCAATTTCAACAAATTCGAGTATATAAATATTGAAATGTAGTAATATGATGATGATAGACATTCATATTTGCAATTCTGTAAAAAACGAATGCCAAGTTAAGTGGTCTCAATGGGTTACTTCCTATTGACTACAGTGACATTCACGAGTACCAACTTTAATGAATTGAAAGAAGAAGAAAAGAACAAAATAAATACAATAGATTATTTCAGCTTAGGATTCTTTAGTTTAGCTATCTATTTTGTTTCTCTTTAGTTTGCTTCCTAGTATGTTGGTTACCATTCTTTGTGCTCAACAACTTGGTAAACGCTATTGTTAAACTATCGAAGAAATCGGAAACTTTATTAATCCAAGATTTTACTTTATCCTTATGTGTATGGTTAGGATATGTTAATTCATTTTTAAATCCGATTATTTATACAATATTTAATCTTGAATTTCGCAAAGCATTTGCAAAAATTCTATTTTCTCCATGTAGATTATCTACTAACTCATCTTCTTAATTAAAAACCGGTTTATTTTCTTCTTCTTCTTCTTCTTCTTCTTTGTTTTTTCTTCTCTTGTTGTTTACATGTTTATTTCACATCGACTACACCACCGCATTTGTGATGTGTGAAAGTGTTTTGTAGCTGGTAAATCCTATCTAACCGTGTTTTCTATTTTTGAAAAAGAACGATGTTTAAAGAAAAACGAAACAGATCATTTTTTAAATTATTATTTCAACATTGATATCCCGTGTAAACAGTTTTATTCAAAAAAGTGATTGTTAAGTACTTTCAATAGTAGGTTTTACGCGGTGTAAAGTACTTATAAGTGAATCTTTTCAAGTATTTTTCATACTTCTTGACTAAAAAGTACTGATAAGTACTTTTGAAAGTAAGAAAAGTATGATAAAGTACTATAGAAAGTGGGAAAATGATCAGAAAGTACCATACAAAGTGAAAAATAGTAAGAGAGGTTACTTTATTTTACTTTATTACTATTAAAAGCGATTAAAAGTGATTTTTGGTTCAATTGTTTTTTTTTTACATGGGATGACATCAACAAGTAAAATTAAGTTAAAGAGTGCATACTACTTTGTATTGCTGATTTGATTTACCCACACCCACAAGTAAGATATTGCGTTCTGTATTATTTTTTCTTCTATAATATATCGATAGATTTCTATCAGTTCTCAAGAGAAATATTATTGCTTTCTTTGTAATAAAAATATCTATGGAGAGCACAGTAGATTACTGATGTTGTCGCGTGATTAGTTCTATGGAACAGCAATCGTGCTTGAGATCCAAGCACAGATAAGACGATGATTATTTTAAATCATTTTTTTTTATTAAAAAACATTCAACAAGATAAGAAAGAGAACAGAAAAAGATTGCATGAAGAGTCAACGTTCGTCGTACAACTGCTCTCCGAGCTTATTTAGTATTACATTGACGGAAGATGTTCAGGCAGTATGGAAGTACATGGCGACGAAGGAGATGATGATAAATTCATCGAACATGAACTAAAGAAAATTCATTCATAAATTAATAATTAATAATGATTTCAACTTACGATTGATGCCATTGTGTCGAGCTCAAATAAGCTGCATTATTATTCGTATTCCACATGGGACTTGCGTTAGAACTGAAAGAATAGATCATAAATCTAAATTTTTTGTACACAATTTGAAAACAATCTTACTCGTAAAAAGTTGGCACATGAGGATTTCCTGTATACGACGTTGCCGTTCGATTATCAGCAATTGGAGATGGCCAAAAATATGGTGAATAATACGATGTCGGTGAGTCATAGGATTGTGATGGTACAGCTGATGATACAGGAATCGAGTGCTAGAAAAATATTATTGTTAAAGAATATATGCTACAATTATTTTTATTCATAACATACTGTTATTCTCTTTATAGCCTCATTTGACGATGATGAAGATTTTGGTTTTTGTTGTCTCTTATAACGTGAACGTCGATTTTGAAACCAAATCTAAGAATAGATTAAAATCATATTTTATTTTCTCCGAACAATGAAAAAAAAAACCAACAACTTCTTACGGAAATTTTTTCATGCCGAACATCGAGCATCTCAGCAAGGGCATCAACAGTCGTTACTTCTGGATAATGATTATCGTCGAAAGCTTCTTCCAAGATTTGTAACTAATTAAATGCAAAGACGAATTTATAAAATATTAATACATTGTATCGATAGTTTTTACTTGTTGATTTGTATATTGAATTCTAGTACGTTTGACATAAGGTAAACGTGGTTTACTATCAACGAATGACTTTTCTGACAATCTTGAATCTGTTTCTAAAAACTCAAAAACACAATAAGATTGATATATTTTTCGAATCTAAAATATACCTTTTTTCTCTAGTTCTTGCCTCATTGATAATGGTTGTGGTGAAGGAATACGACTGGGTGTCGGTGGAGTAGGGGTACGAGACAGATAACCGGAATCAGCAAAACCACTAGTATTGTTATTGTTGTTACTACTATTATGATACATATCGAATGATGGATGTGGTGGTGTATTAACTAAATAATAATAAAATATTAATTACAAGAATGTACAATTTTTTGTTTGTCTTCTTTGAAAACTCACCAGATATATTTGTGTTAAACGAAACACTAACATTAGGTTGATAACCATGAGGATCATAGTACCAATAAGGATTCACCGATGGTGGACCGGAATAAGCAGACATCACTCTTGTTGTTGGATTATGTCTCTATAAAAGAATAGATAGATAGTTGAATTGTGAAATGAACGTGAAATTCGAACTAATTGATCTTATATATCTTTGTGAGAATTTTCTTTTTTCGTTTTTCTCTCAATTGAATTCGACCAACAAAATATTTTCTCTCTTTCAATTTCAGAGAACATCAACCAATAATTGTTTATTTCGTTTCGTTCATGTCTTGTCTAGTTTGAACATCATCAACAGCTTGAAAAGAAAAAAGGAAAGATATATCATTAACGATGACGACATTTTATGCTGGTGCGCAAGCTGGAAGAAATCAAACATTCTAGCGTTTTGTATTAGATCATTTAAGGAAAATGTGTTAAAAACACTTTTTTATTCAAAACAAAAAAAATTTTTCTAGAATTTTGAGTAATCCTTGTTCTGGACAACTAAGAAGATTTGTTCGTATAAGATTTTCTTGAAGCTTATCGATTCGAATTGATCAATATGTGATTGGTAATCATTAATTATATCGATAATCCTCTTTTCACTTCTTCTAATGGTGATTTAATTTAAACTATAATAATTGACAACATGACAAGAAGCTTCTCGTGTTGTCAATTTTATCTAAGGCACGACTGATATTCAAAATCAGATGAAAAGGAAAAAAAGAATTGTCATTTTGCTGATCGAATGAATATTTGATGTAATGATTATACGTCTCTGTAAATTTACATACAAGAAAGAATATTTTCAAAATGAATAATAATAAGAATAATAGGAATTATGTGAACGACTTTGTTGCTGTACTTGATTTGTGAATTTTGAATTAAACCATTTTCCAACCAAGTCATAAAATCCAAAAAGTTTTGTTTCAAATGCATAAATTAAATTGGTTTTTCGGCATATTTAAAATACGGAAAACTCGAAACAAATTGACACCTTTTTTCATCGTCGTTTTTTTTTTGTTTTGAAATACATAGTTTACCAACACTATTACACTTCATTAGTCAAAGATGAACAATCATTCTAGTTGTTCGTTAATTGAAAAGTTATCTGTCTGCCATTGACATAATAGCCTTGTCAACAAGCTGTGTATGTATGACAATTTTTCTTTTATTGACTATTTTCATTAAGTTCAAATAGGAATACAATCTGGTGTAAATGTTCGTCTTCATTTGTTCCTCTCTCTTGCTCTCCTTGTCTAATGAGTGTGAATCGCCGTTTGATGCTATGCATAGTATGTGTGTGATTGAAATACTCATTGTATACGTCAACGACTTTCTCAGCTTTATTTATGCGTTGATGCGAGCAAAATAGCGATCATGATCATGATATCATTTTTTTGTAAACAGCTATATTTCGATAAAACAACAATAATACATTACGTTAATAATGTTTCATGTTTTAAAGTAATTGTAAGCAAAAATCTTATTCAAATGATGTTTGTCTTTATTAGCATTTACACGCTTAGAAGCCATTAGTCAAAAGTAACCTTTAATGTATCATTAATCATTATGTTGAAGTAGGCAAGACTTGCTTGTACTGTTTTAATTATCAATTAGGAGAAAAATAAGAGGAGCATTTTTTGTGGCCTGTTCGCTGATCGTAGAAATTTTATTTATGAGCCAGTTTCATGATGCTTAGTCGACGTTATGAAGTTTGAATTGGATTCAATGCTTAATAGATTATTTATAGAATGAACATAGCAATAAGTAATTGTTAATCATGTGCTCTGCTTATGCGGAAGACTAAATTTAAGATAGCGTTTTTTCAATAGGATACAAAAGAATCAAGTAAAAGAAATCCATCGTTGGTCATCAATGATGAAATCTCTTTTCTGGCATCTGATAATGATTGTAGAAATGCTTTTATACGAATTTCTAACTGAAAAAAACCATCGTTTTTGTGTTACTGCAGATTTTATATTGATAGTAGAATCTATTTTTCAACAAAATCATTAGATTGGAATAAGTCAGCTTCAATGTATTCAATATCTGATCGCTGCTCTTGCAAAAGTCACATCTAATAAAAGATTCATTTGTTAATCTCCACTAATAATTATATTTCTCTTAAGTAATAATATTAACTAAAGCTGAATGCAAAGTCTATTGTCGATGTTGACTAAAGTAAAACAAAATACTTTTTCTTTGCTTTGAACTCTACAATTCACAAAAAGATTGCATTCAGTGAATTTTGTATAGGTAAAAACAGTTTATAAAACTAGTTCATTAAAAGTTCTTCGTATATTTTCATAACTAAGTTCTACAAATAAATAGAATTTCAAGATCAGTGGAAAATAATCTACTCTTTGTTGTGTACTCAAAAAGTGAGTGCACTAGATTCGGTCAGTGTGTCCGTCCGTCCGTCCGTCCATTAACACGATAACTTTTGAAAGCCTCATTCAATTGTCATGAAATTTTGTACACAGAATGATCTCATCAATATCTCAGTCGAGTTC
>CAJNYU010003002.1:21460-125788 GCA_905331475.1 Rotaria socialis
CGGTGGGGGTACAGAGGCTTTTTCAAAAACAATTTTTTTCAAAATTATTCACAGCATATATAAATCGACTCAGTTTTTAACACTGATTCCGAATGTGATATTAGTTTTTTTGAACCAAATCGTAGTTTTCTAACAAAACATCGCCTGAGAAAAGGTCTCAAAATGAACAAAAACTGCATTCAGAAGCCAAATTGCCTAGATATGCCTCAGATGACCAGTAGTTTTGGAATTTTCCAAATGCCTGGCTTTGTAGCTAGGCAACAAGACTATCGAAACGTAAAAATCCGAACTCGATAGCTATTAATATTGGTGATTTATTAGGAAAATACTGATGCCTATATCTATCATATATCTCTTATAGGTTCATGAGGTTGCTTACGATCGTAATCCCACTAGATACAAATGTAAATCCATTCAAAAATAACTCTTCTTACCCAGTTTTCCAAGCTAAACACGAATCTGAATTCAATTTTTGTGATTTCTACAGATATTATATCACTCTGAGAATAGAATCATTGGTCACCGGATAGGGTCACATACAGTGTGGTCAATGTTAACTTAGCACGTCTGTATTTTCTCCTTGCAATTTAGTGAAAAGGGAAATATCTTGATGGGATCTATGTCTTATATAATAAATGCGAAAACCTCGGATTTAAATCCGAGTGTTATGAGTACTTCAAAAAGTGAAAAAGTATATTCACTTTGTTCTTTATTTTCTTAGATAGGTTGATCAAAATCAATTTATCATCAATTAGTTTTAATTTTTGAAGTACACATAACAGTCGGATTTAAATCCGATGTTTCTACATTTATTATTACTTGATAGTAGATGTGGTTGATTTAAAAATAGTTCGATATCCAGTGAGTTTGAAGGATCTCCTTCATATACTATTAGCAAGCACCATTTCATTTCATTTTACCAACTGAAAACAAAGTAAACTAGTCCTTGTGAGAATAATATCCATTTGCAATCGCACTTTATTTTACAATGCTCTTTATTATTGTTATTAGAGAAAACATTTTATGAAAAACTATATTTTCATAATTGATGTAAAAATTAATTTTCTTACATTCAATCGGATACCTACTGAAATTTCAAAACTTTATGTGTGCGATTGTGATTTGCTTTATTGTATTCGATGTTTTGAAAACTTCACTTGTTGTTAACAAAAGAAAAATTAATTTACAAATTAAAAATTAAAAATTAAAATAAATAATATTCGTAAAAACAATAGGTAATCAACAGTGTAATCAGATCTCTACATTTCTTTGCTAAACAAATTTAATTTAATAATGTAATTATTTTGGAAATAAACTAAATCATCGGTCTTTTGTTGCAATTACCGTTTGAATAATGAATAACTCATAGAATCCATCAGTAGTAGTTATCAAAAAACAGATTATTGTTTGCTTTGCTAATAGAATAGTTTTGATAACTACTAGCTTGTTGCAATCGTCAGTTCCAATCAAACTTGGACCAATTGATTAATCAAAGTGACAGAAAAAAAAATTTATTACCGTGAAATTCTATTATCTTTTGCGCAAAAGCTATTCGTACTGAGTTGCATACTCGATATAGAATCGAATGCTGTTTAGACTTATCAAATATCTATATTATTGTGACATATTCTACTTTTAAGACACAAACCCTCCAGCAGTATTGTGCTGTTAAATCAAAAAATGATCATTTCCTATTTTTGTTTTGGCATTTTAATAAAAACGAAATAATAATAACAATCATGATAGTTGCATGCATAGAGTCAAAAGCTATAACGATCGCCCTGTGGACTCAAAATTAATTGGCCTAGTTTTACTACTTCCCATAAGAATTGATCAAAAATATAACTGTTGAATTTGTCGCATTGATAAAAATAGTATATAAAGAAAATGTTACTGGCATAGTATCGAGTTGAAACATGCAATTCTACTGGTTAAAGCAGGACATTAGAAAAATCAGTTTTCTTGATTTCAACAAATGTGATCAATACTAAACTATTTGCAAAGACAACAATTTTACTTCATTTTTCTAATAATTATGCATGTAATTACAGCAATCAAGATCAGAGGATATATCCGGTTACCGGCCAATGGAAATATGATTCGAGCTATTTTTCGTTGTATATGAAAACCTGCGATGCACGATTTAGATATGTATTTTCAACGTATGAATTGATAGCTTGTGTTTAGATTATTTAAGTGTGAAAATTATAATATTGAAAATCTCGAGCTGATGATTATAGTTGATATTAAGCTATGATCAAAGATAACTATATACATATTTTAGTGTGGTAATTATTTTTTATTTATAAAAATATGATATTATATCGAGCAAATGGTGTTTTTTAAAATAAAAGATTTATTATTAGAGTCAAAATTATTTCTACAGGGCGCTGAAGAGTCAACAAGCAGTAAAGAAATCACTCATCTAATTAATAATTAAATCAACGTTATTTTTTATTATTTTAAAATAAACTTCGATATATAACAAGAAAAACATGTTTTAATTCCAAAGCATTTAATTTATTTATTCTCATATATCGTATAATTTATGTTGAAAGCTATGTTCGTTTAGTAATTCAATTCAAATATACTCGAAGTAGAGATCTGATTACACTGTTGATTACCTATTGTTTTTACGAATATTATTTATTTTAATTTTTAATTTTTAATTTNCGAAGTAGAAAAATTCAATAAATTAAGCCCCCCCCCCCCCTTAGAAAAGCCGATTTTTCAAAAAAAACCGAAATCGAGTTTTTATCATAGAAAGATTCCCCGTGATCTCCTCTGTCAGAATATATATAATTTTTTGAAAAAAGATCAAGCTTTGACAGACTTATTGAAGAAATACTCTTTCATCTCGCTTACTTCCACACACCTTTCTAAAAATTCCTAAATGTTGGTCTGAAAACATGGGTCTCAAGTAGAAAAATTGCTATAACTTTCGTTTGAATTTCACTGTCCCTGATATTTTATTTTATTTTAAAGGTTTCAATTATAACTTACTTTTTATCAGACGGATTTTCGATATTGGATTCCTGGACTGAGAAAAGTCCGATTTAGTGCATTTTTTATACCTACTTTGGCAGTCATACCGAGTAAAATACTTATAAAAATATGAACAGAAGGGAATTTCAAAATTCTGTGCGATGAAAACTTGCGTATGCAGGCTAGCTTTAATTTAAAACCGACCCGATCTCGATAGCTCTTATAGTCATGAAGTTATAGCAATTCTCGTGGAAACTATAAAACAAGTCATAAGTCTAGTCTAGTAAGGTATACAAGGCTGAAACTTTTACCACAAGCGTTCCTCATTAGGCCCATTCATTCGTGAATGTTTCAGCCCAAAGCTATACTCCAAAGTGGTAAGTCGATTCTGAGAGGGGGGGGGGGGCTTAATCTTGATAATGCTTTTAAACAGAATAAATATGTTTTTTTCGATTGGAAAAGAAAAACAATCAATTGTACTAACTTGTAAGATTGAATCATCATCGCTCGAATGTCGTTAGTCAAGGCATCGATGTAATTTAATTACTTTATTGGTTGATGATTAATCTTATTTATCATTATTAATAGGATTTGAATAACTTGCCATTTCTTAGCCATCGATAAGGCCACTTTATTAATTGAAACAGAATCTTTCTTTTTCTATTATTATCAGAAAATGAATCAGAACTTCTACTTTGACGAGCAATATTTTTCGGTTGCAGCTATGAATAATAATTATCGAACATATATATTCTATTTGTTCTGTCAACAATTATCGGCTCTTCCGGAAGAGCTCTTATCGATATTCAGTTTATCATAAAGATAAACTTTTCTTAAAAAAATAATTTTCTGAAATCTCCGCTATTGAATAATCTCGTAATTTACAGTTAACATGTAATCAGTATTTATTTCTGTCAAGTATAACCACCAAAATGAGAATGAGAACGAGAACCACAATATAGGATGGCACAATCACAGGTCTACATATAAATCAAAACAACAATGCATTCGTTCACTTCTAATATATATCTCCGAGTGCAGATTAGCATGCAAAATTTGAAACATTTGAGTTAATTATCAATTTAAGATTTGAGATTTTATCAAATAGTGAAACAATAGATTCAACGGTTGGTACAGAGAATAAGGCACACAAACTAGGAGATGGTTTTTTTCTCTGATTTAATCTAATGAAAATTCTTATCTTGCTTTTCCTTATTAAATTTTTAAGGCAAATTCCACCACCATTTTTTTTACAATGTTGCTATCACTGTGATCGAATTAATCATTACAGTACAATGTTAATAGAGAGAAAATGGAAAAAGAAAAAAAAGAGCAATAAGAATAAAAATAAATTAAGTAACGTAAGGAAGAGAAGATAACCACGAGCATATCACTATCTCGTGGGAGAAAGAAAAAGATACAGGAAAGAACAACCAGTGAGCAACTTGTTTTCATTAACGTACGTGGAATACGTAATGCTAGAATAGTAAAATTTTGCACACTGTATACAATTGTCCATTCGGACGATTACGTCAAGTTACTAAAACATTTATGAGTTGGGGCCCATAAACAAAGATGTTTCAGGATGCTCTTGCAGGAGCTGTACCTCTTCTATGTCGTAAGAGGGGATAGAAGACGAGCAGGGAACTGTTGCCAGCCACAGTACAGCTTTCTCTAGGATCGAAGTACAGTCGTTGAATCTCTTAGAACGTCGTAGACCTTTAATAGGAAATTCATCGTGGGTCCAAGCCATCCTGAGAACGTTCAGATTGACTTTTTCTATGATAAGTTCACCATCAACATAATCGGCTAAAGCTACCAAGTAATTCTCCCAGTATGACGCGCATCTATCGTCCAAGGCAATTTCGTCGAGAGCGTATGCAAAGCAGTGATCATTTCAGTTAGAGGATAACATCCCTCTTCTAAGGCTCGAAAAGTAAAAGTGAGATAAATCATATCGTTGCTTGTCCGTAAGGATAAGGAACAGGGGATAAATCCATATGAACACGGGTAGAGTGTACGACGAGAACAATACGCGTCTTAGTTGTGGGGATGCACAACCTGACAGCTTAAATGATTTAAGCAGTGAGATACGTTGTCAAATTTTAATCACCGTTTTTTTAACATGTTGCTTCAGTCTAGTTTGGGAATAATTCGGTATCCCAAGTATTTAAACTCACTAATCCAATTTATTTATTTTTTCTTTCTTCTTATCAAAGAAAATGTCGAATTTCGGTGAACCAATAGCACGTGCACTATATAATGCCACTGTTCTAGTGAAATTAATCGGTTGAACAGCTAGAGGAGAATAATATTCGAGCTGATCAAGAAACAATTTAGTTCTTTTTTCTAAGTTCAGACATTGATCCGTGTAGCTTATTCATAACTGTCCAGCAACGATCGGCACGAGGTCGTCGGCAAAAAAGTGACTCGTACACCAGGGTAGGAATTGTCCCATATCACTGTGGTATGTAATAAACAAGGATGGTCTTAGAATACCACATTGTAGACCTCCTTTTTCGATTGAAAACCACCGCGACTTTTTACCATTGATTTCGATGTATCCTCGTCTATTTATTAGCCAAGCTTCTATCCAAGATAGGTAGGAGTGTGGAATGCCTAATCTGCCTAGTTTTCCTATACAACCTATGAGCCAAAGCTGGCCGAACGCTGACCTGAAATCTATGAAAATTGTACTAACCGGTGCACTATTCGACATTAAGCTAAGCACGTCCTCTAGAGTCAATATTAAAAGCCCTTGTAGTCTGAACTTATCTCTAAAGTCTAACTGAGACTCAGAAAGAATACCTCTTCTGTCTAACACATCTTGAAAGCGCGTGAGGAAAGTTTCTCTCCTACTTTTTTGAACACATCCAAAACAGACATAGGACGGGATTCAGCAGGGTAGCAAATAGATTTCTTTTTAGCTAAAAGAATCATGCGCGTGTCTTTCCAGGCAACCGGTAGTGTAGGTTTTTTGAAACGAATGGTTGTAGAGTTGTAAGAGAAGAGACCAATTAGAGGATGCTAAAAATTTGAACATGGAGTTTGAGATTCCATGGGGGTTAAGAAATTTTTTTCTGTCGCTTGGCATGAACGGTTTCAATTAATTCTTTAAGGGTTACTTCCGGGATATTTTCGTCTTCGTTATCGAATTCAACCAATGGGGAGTCCGTATAAGGATGTGGTCTTACGACAAAACAGGTATCTGAAGACTTAGTCGATACGTTTCTGACTTCTCCTTCTATTCCACCTCAGCTCAGCTTGATTATCAAGAATGTTGATTTAAGAATTGATTTCGAAGATTTTTGTGAAGACCCAGATAAATGAATCCGATAGTGAATCCTATCGGATCTCATGGGACCCGACAAGTCGACAAATCCAATCAAATTCTTGGTCACGGATCTATTAACGAATCCGACTGAAAATTTTTTTTTTATTAATCACCAATGAATAAGCATATGGTGTCAACAGAACACATGGGTCGAATGCTTATGTTGGATTCCGGTAAATTGCGACACTGGAACCTATAGGATTCCAATACTAGGGTTCCGATTGTCAGTTCCACACACGGATACCGATAGGATTTTGTCAGTTTAATGAAATCTATACTATATCCGATAAGATCCCCACACGAATCCAATAGAGTCCTACTATCGGAACCATTCTTCTGAGTTTTAGCTTGATGGTGGTTCATCATAAATTCGGTTTTTCTTCGTATTATTACTGGACTGATCATTTCGTGGATATATACAATTGTTCATAATGTAATTTGGATAAGAATTGATTTTCGTCGACTTAATATTCAAAGTTATAAGAAAAATAAAATAAAAATAAATAAATAGACAAATATTTATTTATTTATTATTTTTGTTTATTTTATTTTAATGCGTCACGCAATGAGTGCGTGATTTTATGTAAAGAAATATAGATGTAACTATATATGTAGAACGAAAACAAGAACGATCGAAATACGCCTTACCCATAGCTTCACAATAAAACAAGTGAATTTCACCACTACACTGTAATTTTTATTGAAATTCCAGGAATGCCAGAATCGACTTTAAGTATGGTCACCTAATTTTTAAAATTCATGATTCGCTAGTTGATTTTCGGATTTCTATGAAATGCTTGATTTTCGCAAAAGTAGAAATTCAAATTTATTCACCAGCAAAACACCATTCGTTGAAAATCGGTATTGATTTTCATAGACTTGAAAAAGCCTGGTTAAATTCATATAGGCATTCCTAGAATATCCTTGATTAAACTCTATAACTTATTTTCTACTTTACAGTGTAGTTCCAGTTACACATAATGCATGACAACTTTAAGAATCTGTAAGTATATATCTATAAAAATTTCTTTGTGCTTATTTTAGTATAGAAATACTATAGAATATAAAGCATAAAGATGTAAGTGTTGACATGAAAAATGATGTAATATTGGCAGTTATTCGTGTTTTCCCTCCTCATTAAATTATCCGATACCAGCAATTTTTCAAATGGTTCCTTTGAAAATGAATGCTACGGTTACTGAAGAAGTTTAAACTTCTTTTTTTCAAAGTAATGAAAATATATCTAGGATTCAGCTGTTTCATTCAATTTGTAGGATCGTACATCGAATAATAAATTTGTTAGTTTATGAAAATAGACGTTGACGACGATACAGTTAGTCACGATTCTTTTTTTTCGAATTTTACCTTTGATTAGTTCGCAAAGTCGCAGCATACATTTTTTTTTTAATATTTCACTCTCTCTCTCTTAGTCTATCATCGACATTTAAACTATTTATTAGAATTGAATAGAGAGTTTAATAAAAACGAGTGCTAAGATCTCGTTAATACGAATCAATAATTTTTATTTTGAGTACTATCGAAAAGCAGTTGCTTTTGAACAACCAAATACTTCAGCTTGGTTATACCTAGATTAAAGAGCAATACAAATACGATGCCATTCTTTGAAGAATCAAGATCTTGAATAATTTTCAACTTATATATATATATATATATATTTGAGACTATTGAAAATTAGTCTTTCGAATGATTAATCCACAAATCAAGAAATGTAGAATAGATTACTATATTTGAGATATTATAAAATTTATTCTATAAGATAATGCTTGATATATCATCGTTTTGAAATTATATTATGAAGTTTGATGACCTAATATTCATTAATAAACAAAAATATTCAGTGTATACAATCAATTTGCGTAAAAGAATCAGAACAATTTTAATGAGAGCTTTTAGAAATGTCTGATTTTTAACGTTAGGGAAGTTAGCACAAGATTCGAGTTTTTCCAGCCCGGATTCGCCTATATGGTTGTGTTGAATTTCATTTTCATTGTGTTGGATGCAGAATTTTGCGCTGAATCGAATGGTGTAATTTTTAAAGGGAGTTGCCGATCAAAATCTGGCACTTTACCTGGAAATACTGCTTTTTCTGAAAATCTTGTAGAAGTAATTCCAGCCCGGATTCGCTGCGTTAGCNCTGAATTCAACACAACCATTTCCAGAACCAACACAGCTAAAGCAGCGAATCCGGGCTGGAATTACTTCTAAAAGATTTTCGGATAAAGTGCCAGATTTTGATCGGTAACCCCCTTCTAAAATTACAACATTCGATTCAGCACAAAATTCTGCATCCAACACAACGAAAATGAAATTCAACACAACCATATAAGCGAATCCGGGTTGGTAAAGCTCTAATCTTGTGCTAACTTCCCCAACGTGATTTTTAAGTATACCGTTTTCGTTAATTACTTCAGAAAATAATAGATGTACTAGAACAATTCTTGTTCAGATAATGATTTTCTCGTCTAAATAAAATAGAAACTACTTATTCGATTTAATAGAGCATAATTGGATATGAAAATTTTGAAGTCGATGAACTTTTTAATATAAATTTAAAATCTGCACAGGCTAATATAAGATAGCTATACGGTTTTTACAGACATAATAGCACATATACTAAAAGATTAGTTTTATTTTCGGGTGTTTGATAACTCAATCAATTCTGAAAGCAGATAAACCAAAAATTTTTTTAATACGAATAATCATATTATTCATTTTTTTCCGGTCACTTAATGCGAATATTGTAACGAACAACTTGATTAGAGTAGCTTGTGCCACTCTCGGCAAAGATGTTTATTAGGCTACTTCAAGTTATCCAAAGTGTAACGACAAAACTAGAGTGTCGCGTATGCCCGTCGGCATGATGGTGTATTGTGTCATCTGACATCTCCAGAGTGTACCAACTTCATACATAACGCACGTATATATAGGAGAGAGATACATTAGAACAATGGAAAGAGAACAGAAAGAGAAGGAAGGAGAATCATCGAAGCGTGCCATCAATATCGGCACAAATATAATGGTGAAATCGATGATCTATGTATAATTCTATTGTGAGTTAATCAATCAATTTCATATATTCGTACCATCAGGATCAATTTTCATTTCGAACTATAAATTTTATTATTTATAGAAATATGAAGCATCAGACTTGATCCAATTATGCATGTTTTATCGACACTAACCCTTGATATTCACAAAAATGGAAACAAAGGAATAAAATCTACTATTACATATATAAGATTTCTAGATAGATACATTTTGAATGTGTTTATTTTAATTTAAAATAAAGATGCAATCAATAGAATGAAGACATATATAAACCTATCGATTTATTTTATTGTTTTACTTCATATACGATTGTCTCTATTAGTACACGAGTAGCAAAGAATTCATAAACCATATAATTAGGAATTACAATAATGTTTTTGAATAAATCATGTTCTCTTGATTTTTTAGATTTAATGATGTGTTGTCAGTTTCTAACAGGTTAAAAATTATTTATTAATTTTGTAACGATTTTATTGTTCTGTTTTTTTTTAATAAAGATATATGTAGAAAAAAAGAACAGACGAGCTTAAATGAAACCTAATTCAAAATATATGTACAAAAGAAGGAAAAAAACGAGATTAATTAAATAGTCAAAAATGTTCGAATTTTGAAGTATCAATCTCAAAAATTATTTTCACGTGTTCGATTTTGTGACATAATCAATACCTAAACGATGAAGTGTTTGTTGTAGATCTTCGCCTAAAAGATAATATCATTTAGAAGTGAAATATTAGTGAAAGTAATTAACGTACCTGAATTCATATAGAATGGTGTAACGTTTTCTTCAACCAAGATATCTTCGTCTTGATCGTGTTCATCAATATGAACAGTTGATAGTGATGGTGCTTCAATCTTTGGTTCTACATCACGTAGTTCTCCTGTGTGTTCATTATTTTCTTCGGTTTTTTCATTATTCTCAATAATATTTTGTTGTTGTTGATGTTCATCTACTGATATTGTTGTTGGCATTTGATAGTCTGTGGTAGTTGTATGGCCACTATCTGACATCATTGAAACAGATGAGCCAGTTGGGTTCTACATAATTCCAATGAATGAAGATATCTTATGATTAAATGTAGAAGAAAATGTTTCTTACGAGATCTTCAAGAATACCAGCGGCACGTGCTTGTTGTATGACAAGGTTAGAATCATACAATTGTGAACCATAACGTTTTGCATATGCTTGTGGATCTTCACGAGTAACATCTTGTTTTTGAAAATTTCGAACAATTTTTGCATGAACTGGTTCATAACTGACAAGAACAAAAAAAAAGATAGAAATTTTCTAGAAAAACAACTTCACATACGTTATGATGATATTTTTTGGTGATGGATGTTCTTTAATAGATTTTGGTGCACGCTGTACGATAACTTTACGTTTTCTATCGAGTATTTCATAGGGTAACCAACGTTCAATGATAATATCTCGAGGTTTCGATGGTAATGGAGGTAAACGTTCGATAATAACAGCTCGTGGTGGTGCAGGTTCTGGCGGTAATTGTCTAAACATTTATTTTGGTGCGAAAAATAAAAAAGAGAAAGATTGAAAATTCAAGTTCTACCGTGTTATCACTTTTGTTGCCACACTTGAAGGAAGTGGTGGTGGTTTTTCTCGAATAATAAGCGGTGGTGGAGTTTTTGGTGGAGTTGGACGTTCTAAAAGGAGGGAAAAAATAAAATACACAAACAGAAATAAATAAAGTTATTTACGTTTAATAACAAGTGGTGGAAGTGGAGAAGTTTGCGGAGGACGAACCTAAAACAAATCGGATTGATTAAGTGTAAATAATCGTTATTTTTCTTTTTTTTTAATATTTACTTCTTTAATGATGAGTGGGCCAGCATTCGGAATTGGCGGTGGTTGTAAAAATCGAACAATTATATTTTGTTTATATGTTACGGAATGAGAACCTTTACGTTGAATAATTTGAGGATTTGGATCATAAAAAATTTGACCAGGAGAATCTAAAAATTCTTTTATAGATGAAAATTGAACAAGAAGAAAATCGAATTATTTACTTAGATTGTCTCGATCAATATCATCATTACTATTATTTAATTTAAATGTATTTTTCTCTTCTTTATCAACAAGTAAACTTCTTGTTGATGTTGATACATTTTTTATTGCAGCAGTAGACATTTGTTCAGATGTTAATGAAAGCTCACTTAAATTGATATTCTCAGTTGGTACTTTATCTGATTGAGATGTTGCACGAATATTTAGACCAAGATTTGGTATACTTGTCGATGGTATTGAATGATATTGTTGAGAATGATGCTGATGACGTTCAAGTAATATATCATTATTAGTTGATGAAACAGTGGATCTACTACGTGTTGGATTATTATTGAATAATTGATTTTTTATATTCAATTGTGTAATACCATTGCAATTTTCATAAGGTGATAAAAAATTACTTGGTGTTGTATTATAGTAGGCTGAACTATAAAAATCAAAACTAGTTGATTTTGCCACAGGTACCATAGATGGTATTGAGTTTAAATTAATGCTATGATCAAAATTTTTTAATTCTTCCATACCGAGCATTTCTGGTGTTGTATAAAAAAGTGGTGCTTGATTATGATTACAACTACTATTTTCAGATGATAATAGTTTTGATTCAAATGGTGTCATTGTTTCTCTTGGTTTTGATACATAATTACCAGCCATACCAAATATTCCACCGCTAGCAGCTTTGTTAACTTCATCGAGAATACGTTGAATAGTTGGATCTTCGAGTAAAGCCATGAGAAAAAACAATAAGATCAGATCAAATTTTATATGAGAGATGAAACGATGATTCTTCTATTAACCTTAACAGCTTATATTATTTCTGACGGTGTTTCTCTCATGCAAGAAATGAATGGATATGAATGCGTATATATGAATGTGTGCATAATGTTCGTCGGTCTAACAATTAATCATTGAACCGTGATAGATATATGTTTGATAGGTAGTGACAAACTCTCTTTTTTTCGTGGCTCATTAATGCAAATAGTATACGCCTATCGACCGTCAACATCATATTTTTTGATAATAAACGAAACTAGCAAATGTGTCTCTCTCTCTTTTTTCTTTCAAATTAAACTAATGATAACGGATATTAGACAAATTTTACTTCTGTCCACTAATAAGCAGCCTTGCCAATCGCGATTTCGCGTCCATTGAAAAGAACTTCATTCATAATTGAAGCATATATCTTGCTGAACGTAAAGCCTATTGACCCTAATTATTTTCAAAAAAAGAAATTAAGGATATAGTAAACATAGTATAATTATCATAGTAGTTCATATAATTATCCTTATCTTTTCAATTTTATTGATATTGAAAATACTTTTACGACATGATAATAATATACTTTATATTCAACCAGCTCGTACCATTACTATGGTCTGTACAAGTTACAAAACTATGCTCATCTGTCTTTCAACTATATTTTAGATGAACCGATAAGTATAATCTGTCATCAACTCTCAAATGGCAATGACAAATTGGATAATGATGAAAAAAAAATTCTATATAAGACAAATCAAAAACGTTTTCGTTCCATAATGTTAACATTAGATTACAAAATTACTACTTTCATTTGACAATAAATATATATATATGAGTTTTTTACGTTTAGATATTTCTTTATAACGATTGTTTTAATACTTGAATGAATGAACCTGTCATAACGTAATAATACAATATTGAATATAATGTGATGTTGAACATAGTCATCGATGTATTGACACATTATAATCATAGTATAATTGCATATTTGATGCGATGAGACTATCGAGCATATTCAATTTTATGCTTTAGAGAAAAAACATGCGAAGATTCAATGTTCATTATAATTCGAAACAAGTGTTCGATAGGGATATCTAACATATCGTGTGTATACTATGATGTTTTTCACATGATAATGAATGTTCAATTATGATAAAATTTATCAAAAAACAAAATTGATTTAACAAAATAAGCGAGAAAACATAAATTATCGATAGATAAATGAAAATCGAATTAATAAAAAGTAAAATGAATTTCTTTTCTATTGGATCGATGATATTATCTATATAGCTATACTACGGTTCAATAGAAATTTTCTCTGTGTATTACGCACTTGTCTATGAAACAAATAAACAATAGAAAATGAGTGAGTAATGAGTTTGCTTTTGTTCGCATTTTAACTAAGTTAAAAATGAAAATTGCATGGTTCGATTGTCAAAAATAATGATTCAATATTTCTTAGTTGTAAATTAAGGCAACGTTCAAACATAAAATAAAAACAGAAGACAAGGGTCAATTCTAAATCGAATTTATATTAAAGTATCATGCCTAGGCATGCACCGAACCCGGGTACACACCGGGTAGTTCGGGTCAGTACTACCCGGGTTCGGTCGTACCGGGTACCCGGCACTACCCGGGTTTCATTATACCGAGATTCGGTACTGCAATTTGCTGGTATACTTATACGTATCCTTCGAAGAATAAAAATGAATAATAAATAGCACCTATGGATTATATAGTAGATGATAAAAGATGAATTCATGTCAAAGATCCTTTACCTTGCTCAACCTATCATAGTTAATCTCATTTATCAAGAACGAATACAGTTAAATGAGCTTCTTTTAATATTTATCTTGGACTCAACTACAAGAAATCGTTGAATGGTTCTCCTTATTAAGTTTTCCGGAAATGCAGATGTATGATTTTTTCCATCGGTCTACTAACAATATCAATACTAATAATGCTAATATCGATATCAAAAGTACTAAATTGTATTGGTATTGGTAGTATTCGAATCCTCACATCCCTACTTAGACTATCAGAAGGATCATTTCAATAAGGAGAATTATTCGACGACTTCCTGTAGCTGAGTTCAAGAGAAATATTCATAAAAGCTCATTTAATTGTATACGTTCCTGATAGATAAGATTATCTATGATCGATTGAGGAAAAGACCATAAAACTTTGAAATAAAATCATTTGTTACTATCGATCTATAGGTACTATTTCTTATTCATTTCTATACTTCGAAGGATACGAATAAGTAGACCTTCGAATTCCAGTACCGAATCTGGGTATGATGAAACCCGGGTAGTTCGGGTTCGGTGCATGCCTAATCATGCCTTGTCATAGATAATGATGTATTACTTTGATGTGTATCAACATTTGAATTTGTGAATAGGTATTGTTAGTTTGATCAAGAACCCTGGCTGTTTCGTCTGTTGAATGCTTACTAAAGTTAATTTTATCTGAATATAACATCTCAGAAAAAATATACATCAGGTTTTATTATATCTCTATTTATTCGACTTGTGAACTATTTTTTATATCAAAATAAAAAGAATATTCGTATGTTTTAATTTTTAGATTCATGTCTTCGTACGGAACAATTTTTTACTTTGATAGTAATCTGTCTTGTCTCGTTTGATTATTATTATCATCAAAGTGATCAAAATAATATCATTGCCTATAATATTCCTGATCCAGGTAATTTTTCGAGCGATTTTTATTATAAAATTTATGGAATATTTCAGTAGAATGTACTGGCATTTTCAATATTTGTACTGATGTTGGCAAAGAACGACTGGGACGTCAATCCATGCGTGCAATACATGAACAAATGGATGGCGATAAAGATGGATTCTTTCAATCGTCTGAAAGTACTGATGTAAGATTTAAGATAAAAAAATATATTTTTACAATTGAATTCGGGGGGGGGGGGGGGGGGGGGGGGGGGGGGGGGGGGGGGGGGGGGGGGGGGGGGGGGGGGGGGGGGGGGGGGGGGGGGGGGGGGGGNAATATTTAATATAAAAAAAAATATTTTTAAAATTGAATTCTTCCCCCCCCCCCCCCCTTTAAATCAGTTTATTAAAGAAGAACTTGAATCAACGACGGATGCTGTGCGACATATTTCCAAAGGTTAATGTACAAATTACATTTAATGATTTATGGATGCAATGGCAAAATAATCCAGGTTCTATTTTTTATTCTATTCATATCAAATAAATTTTTAAAAAGAGCTAAGTTTCACCGGTTTTTTACTTATAGTTTACAATTGGACAACAGATAATGTAGTCACTTGACTTGTGAATTTTTCACATTTACCACAATATGTCGAAAATTTGCATCGTAATCAATTCGATGGTCGAATGATACCAAGGTAAATAATAAAAAAAGACGAAATATCAGACTTGTTTACTTATAGATTTTTATTCATGTATATATACATTAATCATTTCAGATTTGGGAGTTAATGAAAAACACCATATTTCATCGGTTATGCACATTCACGATGTACGCGATAAACGGCGACTTATCATTAAAGACACCGATCTCGTACTATTCGGACCGTCACAAAGTTAGTCTATTTCAATTTTATAAGGAAATCGACTAATGAATTTTTACTCACTGTCAGTAGAACTTCATGAGAGTTGAAGAAAAATCGTAGCAATTAAGTTTCATTGAAGGGAAAAAAATCAAACTTCGAAAATATGTGTCAGGCCAATAATTTACAATCCATTGATAGTTAAAGAATATTTCAATCGAATTATACTACTATCATTATTTACTAGAAAATTAGAATTACTTTTCTTATTTCTATCATGAGATAAAAGTTGTTTTCCATTCTTTTTTTTTTCAACAACATACATAATGTTCTGCAACTCCTAGATTAACAATCCAATTGGAAAATAGTTCTATTGATTGTATTCGATGGTTGGATGTTTTCCCCATTTATAATCTCATAATCTAACAAAAGATATCATTCTTATATCAGCATTATTGATTTCAATGGTGTCTGTATATATAGATTTCTTCGTCAACGTCAAACACAAAAAAACATGAATCTAATATTACAAGAAGTTGAAACATTACAAACAGCTGAAGGCAATTTATTAGCTGTGACTGAAAAGTGGTAGATGTCTTCTTTTTTGCATTCAATAAATTAAATTCTATTTTAAGTAAACGAACTCAAGAAAAACAAACGCAAAAACTGAACCAAAATATTCTACATAAATGGCTAAATGAAATACAACAAATGAACGTCATTAACTATTTAGAAAATGAATAACATATTATTCTATTTTTAATCTCATTCAAGGAAGAAGCAGATGTATTTCAAAAACGTCGTGATTCAATGATCGATTATGAAGAACAATTAAGTCTTGCATTACAACAAATTGAACAAATGGAACAATATCAGTATATTAGATTTGTCTTTCTATCAAAATAAAATTCTTTTTAGTTAAAAATTGCGTTAAATCAAGCAGAAGAACATGCTCAACAAGAATCATATGAACCATCAAGTGAATTAATTGATTTACTTAAACGTACTTATCGTACTGAAGAAATAGCTTTTGAAGTAAAACGAAAATTAACTGAAAATTCTTTAATGACAGCTAAAGAGCAAGTGAATAATAACAAAAACTTTTAAATGCTTTTTTTCTAATTATATATGTATACATTAGATGAATAAAATATCTAAAATGCAGAAAGGAGTTTTTCATGCTCTACGAATTGCACATACCAATTGTATAGTTAATGTTAAGTAAGATATTTTGTTAATTTTTTTATGATTTATTCTTTTTTTTCATTTCATAGAGAACGATTAACTGAAATTCATGATGAATATGTAGAACGTGAAGAACGTTGAAATCGAATTGGACTTTTACTTAATCGTGATGATTTGAGCACAAGGTTGCCACCTGATTAAGTCCAAAAAGCGGGAAACTGATCTTAAAAAGCGAAAAATAGCGGAAAGAAAAACAAAAAAAGCGGAAGCTTATATTGTTGCAGATTTGTGGTGCTTCTGAGAATATTAGGCATTTTTTTTAAATATCTATTGGATTTCTTTTTATTTCATCAAAGTTTCAAAACATAAAAGAATGACGGCTCACGGTATTTGTGAACAATAAGAATTGATTCAATAATATCAAATATTATTCTGTACGTAGGTTTGATATGCAACACGTTTTATACGAAAAAGCGGGACAGCGGAAAAAAATTGAAAAAGCGGAAGAGGTGGCAACCCTGTTTGAGCAATTCAGGATTATCAATACCTATTGTATATCGTAGCAATGAATCCCCTCGTCTTCATACGTGAACATTTTCATCATTGTCTGCAGTCTTATTTTCAAGTTTTCTTTTTGTTAATTAAATTTATTGAGAAATACATGAATGAAAACTTATATTTTATTCTCAGTCCGTTGAATATATATTGTGTTGTGTTAGTACAAGTCGAAATACCGACGAATAGATAATCACTACAGAAAAACAATCACACTTCAGATATAAAATAGTATATATTGATTAGCTTTGTGCTACTGATCTATAAATAGTAAAAGTACATGTAACTAATCACCAGTATTATAAGACCCGTTCAACGATAAATAAATCAAGTAAGATTAACTTTGTCAAATTAATGTATGCTAGAGAACGATCCCGTTGTTTTTCGATTTTATTTTTGAAGTATTTCTAATAGATAGTGGCTAATGTTTTCATCAATTTTCTTTCTCTATTCTGGCAGCTTCATTGGTCTTCATGATTTAGATAACCACGCAGCTACATAATGTTGTAAAATAATAAGGACAACAAACAATATCCACAAACTATGTCATTAGTTAGTCATACAATCACACTGCGTATCAATCATTCTGATTTAATTGCTTTCAAGAAAACGTGACAAACATTAGTCAAACGAATCATCATTGTTAGGTCTTAATTTTGCCTTCACACTCTTATAAAAATATGCGAGATATTTAAAATCGGAACAGAACAAACAAACCAATGGAATTTCATCCATCTAAATTGATGTGCTGCACTGTTTTTATGTCACGCATACTTTCTATATGATGTGTTACTCTTAATTATGAAAGTATACATATCTGCAACGTTAATAACGGCTATAAACAAACAACTGCCGTCATCGCAAAGGTAAAAGATATGAAAGAAAAAGAAAGGCATTAATATTTGTCCCTCATCTTCCTCTTTTTTTTGTAAATATATAGAATAGAACAAAATACTACAGTCATGGGAAAAATGTTACGCTTGAACGGCTCGGTTTTCTCTCGACATATACGCTCATGTGTTTTTTTTATTTCGCTTTCTTTTCAATCGAATAGTCCTTCAATTTAGAAAAAAAGAAAAAGCGAAAGCGAAAGAAAACTAACTTCACGGTCACCTGTCTTCATTTGGATTTAGAGTTTG
The DNA here is from genome assembly GCA_905331475.1 of Rotaria socialis. Lineage (NCBI taxonomy): Eukaryota > Metazoa > Rotifera > Eurotatoria > Philodinida > Philodinidae > Rotaria > Rotaria socialis. The sequence continues at coordinate 40,048 of CAJNYU010003002.1, forward strand.
AATGATTATTAAAAGATGATGAACACACATAATTTACAGGATGAAGAAATCGACGGAAGAAATAACATTAATATGAATGAAACACCATCAAAAAGGTCGCAAATACCAACACGATCTCGTCATTCAGCTAATTCAAATGGTATCATGGAAAATGGTAATGTGTCATTATCAGAATCTATACCATCAAAACAACCAAAACAATTTGAAAAGATATTAGTTAATGAATCAACTTTAGAAGAGTCTATACATTCGCCATTAAATTATTCAAACGCAGTTATGTATCCATCAGAATCACCATCTGCACCAGTTCAAAGTTCACTTTCAACTGAAGCAACTATTGATCCTATGTCAAAATATCAACAAATTGAATTAGCTACAGTTACAGATGATGACGATTATGATGATATTGATAGACATCCACAAAAATCTCAACAATCAAAAGATACTGGAACAATTGATCATGATGCGTTTTTAACATCAGTTACAACGCTAAGCGAAAGTGATGTTATTGAAATACATGAATTTAGTTTAGCTGATATTGATGCATATCTTGATATTTATTTTGAAGTACTTCAAAATCGTTTAGCTCATTTTATTGGTGAAGATGATCAAATACAACGATTTCGTACAGCAGTGAAAAGTCGAATTAATAACGATTTAAATGCACGTGAATTTCGTAATGTTCTTCTTGGCAAAATAAACGGTGAAGTTGTAGCAGCAGTAACATTATCATTTCCTGAAGAAACAACAACTATTTCAAATAATGATATACTTCCACAAGTAGATTCATGTATAAAATCAATGCGTCGTTGGATGGTACGAAACGCAAATTATATTCCAAAAAATACAAATGAATGTTACATTGAAATGATCGGTGTTAAAAATTCATATCGAAATCATGGTATAGGTGCAGCTTTACTTGAATGTGTTGAACATTTTGCTCGACAAGCAGAAGCACTTCTATTAACCGTTCATACTAATGGAGAACAATTAAGAAATTATTTTACACGTTTTGGTTTTATGATTGATCATTCAGATAGTTCAGCACTTTGGAAATGGGCTGTTGAACGGCAAAGTATTAATAAAATGTCGAAACTTATTTCGCTCGATAGTGGAAATAATTATGACAATGCCGATAATACTGGTAGTTATGTTAATGGAAGTATCGTTGAAAGTGAACTCGAATAAAATAATAGAGAGCGGAAAACAATCTATAAAGAAACAGGCAAAGCAGCTAGATATTTACTATCGATTGTTTATGTTGGTTATTTTTGTTCATGTATAAATCAGAAAAAAAACGACAAGATTGGTGTAAAATTGAAGACATCAATTAGTGACATGCCATTATTTGCAGCCGAAAGGATGTAAAGACGTGTATTTCTAGAGAGAAAAATATGTTTCCATTTTTTTTAAAGTATAAAAATTCAATTAAATGAAAGAATAGTATTGAACAAAAGGCTTTCAAATAATTTTCTTAAAATTCTAATAAAAATAACAAATGAATGATGTTTTGTTTTTCTTCATAATGGTTAACTCGACTCAAGAATTTTGATTTAAACATTTTAAAATCATACAATGTAAAATTCAACTAACTATTTATATGGACCAATCTTTTCTACGATGCATATGAGTAAATGATTCATTGCTAATAGTTTTAGTTGGAAAAAAAAACGGAAATAATTATTACTCATAGCGTAAAAATGATTGTACTAAGTATGCATTCAATTTTTGAGTGCTGAAAAATATTTTCTTAAAACTAGAAATAGATTCAATAGATTTTCATTATAGCCTTCGTGCACGATACAACTCTGTACGTTGATTGAAGTCTATTAAATCCGGAAGTTGAAGATCTCTCTTTATAAGTTCAGTTTTGTAGAACAGAATGTAGACCAGCGCTCCGTGTGGGACGGGATGGGACGAACTTTTTTAGAAAATTTTAAGCAGACAAGAAAGAATCAAAATCTCTTTCGATACGATTCTATGATATGCATACTATCGCTATCCATTAAAATTAAGATCGTTGTCTTAGATGACTTTTAAAAGCTTGTATTCGTTTTTTAAAAATATTTTTGGTAAATTGAACAACATATACCGAAAATGTTTTAAAATATGAGAATAAAATTTGAAAGCGGTCAGTTACGTCAATAAATATAATTTTAATGGATAAAGATAGTAAGCATATAATAGAATCACCTCGGAAGAGACTTCGATCCTTTCTTGTCTGCTTCAAATTTTCTAAAAATGTTCGTCCCATGGGACGTTCCACGCGGAGCTCTGATGTAGACTATTTATTTGTATATTTTAGCTTATGTGATAGATGATAGCATCATTACAGTTTTTAAAACGTCATACTTGCGAGTGATATCGTTTACTCTGGTAATTAATTATGTGTCACCCTTAAGAATATATATTATTCAGACATAAAAAAAAGTGTGTACGATATGAAGGAAACTTTTTCTTTCGACGTATTCAAATGAAACAATAATGAGTGGCAAGAAGTCAAAGTATTGCATTTGTAAAAGTGTTCGAATATAATAAAATCTTTATTAATAGTTTTCTTTTTCTTATTATATTTTCAAAAACAAGTAAGAATTATCAATAATTTTCTAAATATATTGGCAATGAAAAAAATGGTGCCAATTTAACATTTATCTGAATATAACAGGAAAAAACAAAACGAATAAATAAATATTAATACAAACACGTGAATTCGTTACCTGTCTTCCTTTTTCACAATCACACACTGGCGCACACACACACACACACACACACATACAAAGTGAAACGGCGAACAGATGTTATCACCAAATGAATAAAATTGACTTTAATTCATACAAGAAAAACAAATAAGTAATAGAGAATAGTTGGAAAAAGAAAAGAAACCATTGAGATTGATGGGCAAGCACCGGCAATAGAAATAATAAAATAGATAAAAATTCGTTTCATGTAAGATTTGCCTTTTTACCAAGACGCATATTTTGAAATGGCCTGAAAAGTTTTTGTGCCAATCTTCGACTTTTTTCTGACGACACTATAGATTGTTGATCATCGCCTACAAAGTCTGACATTTGAGATGTTGCATCACATTGTATGTTATCATCAAATATAGAATCACAATTATCTAGATGAAAATCAGCTATAGTACCAACGAATGATTTTGTTTGAGCTGTTGCTACTGTTGATGATGATGATAATGATGTGTCAGCGGAATCAGGTGTATTGCCTCCTACTGAATTTGTATCTAAATTGTGAAGACCATTTGTTGAATAGGAATAAACTAATGTTGCCGTATTTAAAAGACGGTCAGTTGATGAACGATCACTTGATAAAGCATTGTTTACAATTGCACGCCGTCGTAATGTCGCTGATGAAGGGTTTGAATGGTCAAGAGAAATATCAATTTCATTCTTTGTATCTTGTTGAGCAGTTGAACTTGACAGTAATGCATTTGTTGCCGATCTGCGAATATTTAAATTGCTAAAAGAAATTCTATATTTTAATTTTATGAATCAAAATTATTAAATATTAAACCAATCTTTCATTGATTTAGAGATCAGCACATCAATAAATTATCATTAATATTTTCAAAAATAGATTTTGTCAGATAGAATGCCAATAATAACAAGAATTGATATATTTAGACCCTATGAGAATGTGTTGAAAATTTGTTTTTTCTCATCAAAACTTCTAACAGAGACCTAGTAGACGAATAAATAGCCGTCTATTAGATCTATTTACTCTGTATATGCTATGGAGATGTCAAAATATAAATAGTCTATATACTTTCATTGATTTATTTGTTACCCTTTTCTCAGTGAAATCCGTTGTAAAACTTTCTCTATAAACAATCTCTATGCGAAAAAATAAATCAAAATTTAGGAAGCTTAATATTCAATAACATTAAGAGTATTAGTAAATTTTCAATATTTCAAATAAATTATTTCGTACCTATTTGTGAGACGCATTACTTGCGAATCATTATTTGCATTAAGTAAACTACTTGTTTCAACAGGTGTTCGTTTAGATCGAGAACTTGTATCTAAATAGAAGAAGAATTTATACAAGAAAATAAAAATAAAACTTCAGTATTTCTCATAAACATCATAGCCTAACGGTTGTGGTTTCACTGAAAAACTAATTATCAAATCCTATGTTTGAAATTCATTGATTAAAACTTTAGATACATTTATGAGTATCCAGAAATCATCAGAATAGAAGCGCGAGCGCAAACTCTCGAGCTAAAATTGTACTGACGACTATCGAAAACTAAGTACCAAAAACATAAAAATGCTGAAGAAAAACATTTCTACGTCAAATAGAACTTTCGTTTTTCTTCTCGAAGTATCCTTCAATACAGCTGAAATAATGTTTTAAATATTTTTCATCAAAATAATAAAACCATCCAAAATTAAAAGCATTGCATACATGCTTGAGTGAGATGTTAGTGTTTTTTGACAATAAACGAGTGCGCGTCACTCACCTCGAAAACAGAAAACTAACCATAAAATCAAGATCATTATAGAAATATCTATTATATCAACACAAGTAGTCACCTGATGATAAACTATTATTAGTGCCATTATTCGCTGATGTCTGTGATATTCCACTTGAATATTGATTGCCACTAATCGGCATTGTTGTTGATGATAATGATGATGAGTAATTAATTAGATCTTCTCGATCAAGTATGGAAGAAATACGATTCCAACGTTTTTCACGTTCTTCACATTCATCCTGAACGATTGCCAGGCGTTGTCTAAACAATAAATATAATAAAATTCTTTTGAAAATCAAAACAATATAAACTTACTTTGCAGAACTTATCAATTCACTTATATTATCCATACAACCCGTATGTGCTATACGTACAGCACCGAAAAAGCCTCTTTGCATTTTAGAAATTTTATTCATCTAATATTTACACATATAATTAGAAGAGAAATGTTGAAATACCCATATTTTTTTATTATTATTTACCTGATCTTTAGCTGCAAGCATTGCACTTTCGGCTGATCTACGTTTGACTTCAAACGCTAATTCTTCAACGTGATAAGTACGTTTAAGTAAGTCGATTAATTCATTTGGTGCATCATACGATTGATAATGAGCATGTTCTTCAGCCTGACGTAATGCAACACGTAACTAATGTAGATAAAATTATCCAGAAATATTATTCTGTTTAAAAACTAATTTTGTTTCTTATTACTTGCTCGATTTCTTTCATGGCTAAATGAAGTTGACTCTCATGACCAAGAGTTCGTTCACGATGTTTTCGATATTTATCAGCTTCGTCCTAATGAAAAAGTAAAAGACATTTTTTTAAACCAATAAAATAGAATTATTCTTTTACTTTTGTTCGTTGCACTTCCATATACCAACTATTTAATACGCCACGTTCAACTTTTACTTTATCTTGTAATTCATTTTCCATCGCTTTCATTCTATTGAACAAAAACAAATATGTATTATTAATGTATCCTCCAAAAAACTGATTTTGTACCAAGGTCATTGGAATTTTTAGATTTTTGTAATTATGCCTGAGAAAAATATTCATCAGAAGAAAGGTTCAAAAAGCATGATAGGAAATTTTTAATGTATTGAAAATGAAAACAAATAACTACCACTCTCATCATATAAATCCTGTTTTACAGAATAGCTTTCAAGTACTCAATGTCAACTTTCTCATCAAAACTTTTGGTAGAGAAAAAATCATTTTGTCTATGAAAGCTTCAAACTTAAAATATCTCATCATGCATCTATATCGTAATTTCTACTAGAACAGATCTAAAGATGATCATATATTTTAATTTCTTACTTTCCAGTAACAGCCACCAGGTCACCTTCGGCTGCCTGCAATGTTTCAAGTTCTTTTAGCATAGCTTTCATACTTTCTTGAGTTTTACGATGACGTATATATGCATATAAACAAGCACCAAAAGATATTAGTACTGCTGATATTAAAATAATATCTTTTATCAAATTATGTGTATCTTAAAAAACAAACAGACGTACAATACTAATTTAAAACGAAATGAAAGTTTACTTTGTGGCGGACCAAATAGAACAACATCTGTTGATTTAATAATCAGACGTCGTTTATGTCTTGGATCACGTATATGCATAATAGCTGAAAGATAGTGTCTTTGATTAGCTGCTAATCTAAATCAATTAAAAAAGGAAGAAATCAATTAGAAGCCATTGAATTAAAACATGTTTTCGATTAAACCTTGGAATCATTCGACCGTCGATTTGATTTCGACGAAAGTTTTCCACATACATTGGCAAATGAACAGATTTAACAAGCCAATTTATAACATCATCATTACTCCAATTATAAACTTAAACGATTAACGATTAGATTATATCAAAGAATTCATGAGAAATTTACTAGCACTCTTTTGCCATTGCATCCATAGATCGTCAAGTGTTATTTGTATAGTAGCATTTTGAAAATGACGATGTCGAATAGAGTCAGCTTGAGATTCTAATTCCTCTTTGATAAACTAAAAATATGCATATTCATTTAAAAAAGTGCATTATTTTTGTAAAAAAATCTTACATCACTGCTTTCAGATGCTTCAATCATGCCATCCTTATCATCATCCATTTGTTCATGTATAACTTTGATTGCTTCACGACCAAGTCGATCTTTATCAGCATCAACACACAAACTAAAAGCACCGGTGCAATCTACGGGATGCAAAAAACAAAAGAAAAACTTATGAAAACTCTTCAAAAGTAAAAATAACATACCCGGATCAGGAATATTATAAGCAATATTATTATTGGTTTGGCATGATAGAAAACAATTGAGAAATAAAAATATGTAGATAACTATTGGATGCATGAATCTAAATATTAATAAAAAATGAAAGCAACGGTTAATCACATTCTCATGGTTGATATCGTTATTTTCATGTACGAATATTTTTCTTCCATAACACGAAATGAGGCACCGCTAAGAACGCATTAATATCAAGGTAATATGGCAAGTAGTGAACGGCGAAAAAAATCTTATTTGTTCTATCCATGCGACTTTGGAGAACAGAAAAATAAAAATTTGTCACATTATTGTCATTCGGATGATTAAGCATGCTGCATATTCGATGCATTCATCAGGCTTTCCAATACTAATCTAGGTAGACGCTGAATGCTATTTTCAAGGTCGTAACAGTAAAAAAAAGAGATTCTGATTTCAATTAAAGTTCTATTTGATAATTAAGACAAGCAAATAAATTATAACGTACTGAGCCAACTCATTTACAATTGATCAACTCTAACATGTGAAAATCAATGCGACTAGAGAATAATTTTCAGCTTATCTATTTTATTTGAAACGATTCACTATGAAGTTTGTCTTGCAATCATGCATCACTTGTGTATACTCGAGTCTATAACTATGGAAACCAAAAAAAACATGAAGTGTAAACAAGCAAAATGTAATAAATTACAGTATCAATGTTGAATTCGTTAACTAGTCATTGACCTATGCAAATTGTATATTTATGTTGAATAGATGAGAGAAAATGTTGCAATCTTAATAGATAATGAAAATTTTTATAACAATCATCGTAAGAATTCTTAAAAAAATTCTAATCTATTTTCTATTACTTCGACAAAGATCTAGGCATTCGACTTTTGATGACTTAAAAACTAGACTTATCTTGCATTTGACGTTAATAGTTGCCGATTACAATAAATATAAAAACGCTTATTAATGAATACTTTATGATGCATCATTACGAATAAAGCAAACCTGGGATACTCTAATGGATGTTTTTTCTCTTGCGCGGATATCCTATTCTAGACAGCTAAATACAGAAATGATGGTAGAGATATTGTGCTTATTTTATAACGGTATTGAAATGAGCCACACAGAAAGAAAAAGAACAACATAGAGTCACCGGCTATTACCAGCTGATTATGTTAGCTGTCTGTCATATATTGACAATAAATAAAAACTGCTTGAAAAACACAATCAAAGATTGTACCTCTACTGGTTGTCTCCCGTCTTTGTCAAAAATTCAAACAAGAATCAATAGTTGATTTTATTCCTCTAGGCAATAATCGAATTATTTATTACTTATTCTATTTTTTTTATTCCATTTGAAAAGGTATAAGAATAAAAAGAAACATAATACTAGCGCAATATTTCTTCGTTAGCAAGTTAGACAAATATTTATTCTCCATGGAGAGACGTTTTTCAACAAAAACTCACCAATACGGATACTTGATCGGTTGCTCCGTTATATTACTGAAATAAGTATTGTACTCTATTATTATCATGTATGAATCAGAATGAATGTTCTATAACACGTTGTAAGTAGATGTTTGGCATCCAATAGAAAAACTAATAAAATCGATTTCTATTGGATGATGTTAAACGCATCCGAAATACTTGTAAAAATCGGATCTTTTTTCAAACTACTCTTCACGATGAGCTATCATGAATTAATTGGAAAATATGTTAACGATCGCGATGAAACGATCGTTAGCCAACTAGGACAATGTATGTGAAGAAAAAGAACTTTATTTACTTATTTTTTCAATGTTTCTAATTTTAGTATTGAAAACGAAAGAATTGGCATTAGTAGATTTTATTGTTAGCATTGGGTAAATGAATAGGAAAAAAGACAATTGTTTGTGTTACTCTTGCGAAAAAAATATATATTTAGTGATCATCTTCAAAGTACAGAATTATCAAAACGATCTATAGCTTTAACATTAGGTGCAAATGTTCTCGAACATTTGCCCAGTACATTTTTGGAATCAAATGAAAGTAAAAAAATGAATTAATTTACTTGTTTTCGATTGTTTACAGTCAATTTCTTTTATTTAGTTCATCATTTAATAGTTTTTTTAAGTGCAAAAATGAGTGATCATCATATACTTGTACAGCCATCTGTTCAATTATTTCGTATATTGGTAAAATAAATCTCGTTGAAAATAGATAATAAAATAATTTTATTGATTGTCTACTCTTTTAGGCTAAACAAGCCGCTATCTGTGATGATGATTGTTTATTAATAATAAAAGCAATATTTTCTGATGTCTATGTACAATCATTTCCACAAGCAAGTCGATATAATGTCTATGTTATTTTTTTACATTTTCTTTTATATCGTCTTGATGGTAAATGAATAAGAAAAACACAGTTTTTATTTTAAGAGATTTTGTTTTCTCTTTCGAAGTTGTTCAACAAGTTGGCAGTGATTTTGTTTGTAATTTTATACAAGCAATGGATGGTGAACGTGATCCAAGAAATCTGGTTCTATGTTTTCAGTGTTTACAATGCATGACGAAGCATTTAGAGATTGGTAAAGCAAGAAATGGTTATCACCAAAAAACAAAAACATATCGTTTTTTTTCTTCTTCCCACTATTTAGAACCTTATAAAGAAGAACTGTTTGAAGTTGTTGCATGCTATTTTCCAATGGAATATAAACCAGTAAGATACTTCATATTGATTTTACAATATTAAGTTATAGAGCATATATCAGGAATATTTATTTGCAATTTGCAGTCACATTATCCAACACAATAATGTGTCAAATTAGCCTTGTAGAGGGGAGGAAGAGTTTATTAAAGGAAAGGACGCCATAAGACACATCTCGCACAATGTGTGCCCTTGTAGATAAATTATTTTATTCTGTTCATGTGGGAAGATGATAATCTTCTTCTTTCGGGCATGAGATCTGTATGATTATATCTAATTTCCATGAGACATTCTAGTCACCTAGTCCTATTTCATCGTAATCTAATCAGGTTTTGGCTTAGTAGTAAAACCTCTCGCAACTTTCCATTATCGTTAAAACTAAGCGAAAAGAATTGGAATCATAAAAAAAAGATGAGCACATTTACCATCAAATGAAATTTATTATAATTCCTTTATACTATAAGTTTCATTTTGTTCTGCTTACTCTATAGCTTTGTGGAGCTCATATATACTTTCGAAGAAAATAGTAAGTTTAAAAGCGAGATTTTACGGCTCCCCTCCCTCTTTTTTCTACCGATCGACTGTCTTGTGGTACATTTAACGCTTTACGTGTTGTGTATTAGTAGAATTAGGCGAAAACTTATATGTGAGTTCCACGTTTGAGCCCCAACAGGACTGAGCTAATAAGCTTTTTAAATTATGCAATAAAATCCAATCACATGATTCTGTTGTAGAACATTATTTTGCCAATCACAGTAGCCTACTTTTCTCTGTTCTTTAGTAACTGAATACAGGATTTCTTTTTCTTCCTGAAATCATGCATTTGAATAATTACAAATTAAGTTATCTTCAATCATCCAGAGTGTATAGACGACAGGAAGAAAAAACTTTTTTGAATTATTTTATGTTCATCTCTGAATGATCGAGTACCATTCATTTTCTTCATGACAACTCGAATTATTTCTATTTTATTTTCTGTAATAGAAAGCGACAAATAATGAAAATGAAGAAACGATTACACACGAACAACTTGTTCTTTCGTTACGTAACGTTTTAACATCGACAGGTAAATTCGCTCAATACTGTATACCGATGTTACTGGAAAAACTTGATTCTGATATACCCAGTGCTCGTGTAGCTGCTATGGATCTTTTTGTAAGTAAAACAATTCTTATTATTGGTTTGCTCATCAAGTAAGAAAATATCTTTTCCTTTAGATTCATTGTATTAATGAATATGATGCTCGAGATATGAGTTCATATTTAGTTCCATTATGGAATTTACTCAGTAAACAGGTAAAAAGAAAAAATAGCGAATTTACGATTTTTTTCTTCTTTTAAAGGCTTTATGTGCTGAAAATCAAGAGGTGGAAATCTATGCACTTCAGGCTATAACTACATTGATGCAATTAATTGGAAAAACGGCTCAAAATGATGAAACAGAAATTTCAACAAAGAAATTTGTTGATCGAGCTATTCGAGGTAAAAAATTTCAAATTTTTGTTTTAGAATGAAATCACGATTCTTTCAATGCTTTAGAATGTGATAAATTTCTTAAAGAATTCGATTTACAACTTGTTTGGCCAGCAACAAAAGTTCTTCAAGCTGTTGCACGTGCTAATTCAACTTGCTCATCACTTATATGGTCAATTATACTTCCTTTACTGATTAAACAATTTAACAACTTAGAACAGGTATTTTTATAAGAATTTTCGGATTTCCTAATTTAATCCTTTTGATTTAGACTAAACATAAACGAATAATTCTCGATATGATTACTTATTTTGTTCAACCAACAGGCAAGATTTACTTTTACAAGCATTCCCTCTATATCATTCATTTATCCTTTGTTAGATATTCGCACTATAATCAAATTACCTACTGATGTAGGCGATGAACTGTGGATAGCCATATCAACGAACTTCGAACTATTTCCAAGTCAGTGCCTTTCATTAACGAGTAATCTTTTGCAAATCAATACTATGCCTGGCCAAGCACTTGAAGATAATTTAACAAAATTTATTTTACATGAAAATATCAATGATGAATTAAAGTTTGTAGAAAATTTAATATATTCAATGCTAATTTCGTTATGCTGATAGAATAAAATTAGCGAGTGTTTTGAAGACGATAGCATCATCCGCTGTATTTGATCGTCTATGTACAATTTTACTCACAAATTTAATCAATTCATGGACAGGTAAAATAAAAATTTACAATTAAAATACTCAAGTAACAATGAGAAAGTCAAATTCTTCTAAATAATTCGATTGTAAAAGGTTAATAAATCACGCTTGAAAATCTTCTTCAATGGTATTCGAAAAATATTTGGATTTTCATAGTTGTGACTGTATTTAACTAGAACTAGACTTTTTAGTTCATGACATTTTTCGAATCTTACAAGCAGACGTGCAGAAATGTGACTCGCCTATCGCATTGATATTTTACCAATAGGTAGAAGTACTCTTTCTTCGATTGTTTGTTTTTATTTCGGGACAGATAGGTAGAAAAAAAATTCATTTGCAGATAGCATTTCGAACTTCTTAAATATTTCATACTGAGGAGATTCGTTCGTTTTGAGGTATTGAATAATAACAAAATATCGCAATGTTTTTCCTACATTCGAAATGACAAAACGGTCACATACTTTGAGGATGAAAACTTCAGGTCATTTCGATGTCTACGATACGCACGTATAGGTAATATTTCGTTATTCGATTGTTTTACACACAATTTGACAGTGAGAAATTCAGTAGGAACAATGCATAGAGACGAAATCCATCAGAATTCTGCTAGATACAATGAGACCTACTTATTAGCAAAATATCAATCTGATTAGCAAATCATATTGGAAAACTTTTCTTCGTCAAAAGGTTGCATTTTTAGATACTAAATTTGGTATGCTCTACGGACGTTTGACAGTAAAATTTATTTTCTTAGTTGTAATTCTCGAATGTCATTGATTGTTTGCATTCATCCTATTATATAATAGATCATACTAATGTATACATATATATATATATATATTTATTTATTTATTTAGCATCGAAAACAGTGCCATCTAATTTAACATTAGAATGCTGTGTTGATTTATGTTATAATTCTGAACGATGTCAAGAACGTCTTGAACGCTTCTTTTTTCCATCGCGTATGTTAATAACAAGTAAATAATTCGTAAATATGTAAAATAATTTTTCAGAACAATTCATTCGACTTCTACCAAATCTTTTCAAATATTTATCACATTCATATATATTAACAAATTTATTTACACCTTTATTTGATTTGTTATTATCATCTGTTGCTCATGATAATTATACAAAAACGTTTTGTTCTAAATGTGGTTCTATTGCTAATGAAAGGTAAGACGAAAAACCTACAGTGAATTGAATATAACTATAGATTGAATTTTTATATAGTTGCAAAGCATTTGTTCAAAATTTTTACGAAACAAATTTATTCGAAGATTCTATTTGGCAATCTGATAAAGTAAACAATGGCCATTTTATTTTGTAGTTATGATAATAATTTGTATACTTCTAGCAAAGCAATTTATTAATCGGCATTTATTTTCTAGGAAATTTAAAACGAAAGGTAATTAAGAAAAAGATTTTATTTTTCGAAAGTAAAAACAATAACATACTTTCATTTTACAGGTTTTTGAAAGCGAATTAGAATTAATTTTTAATAAAATCAATGGAAAATTAATTGAGAAAATACTTGATCAATCATCGAATGAAATGATTTCTATCTATTGTTATTTCTATGGAAATTTAATTAATAAATTATCATCAATAAGTATATTCTATTGCACAATATTCCCTGTGATTTTAATATTTTTGTTGTTGTTGATTAAGATGAAATACTTGAACAAATTCAATCGATGCTAAAATCGTGTGAAACATCTCTTGACGAAAAACACATTCGTTTATGGACGATTATTGTTAAAGCATTGATTCTCTATCGTCCTTCGTTTATTGAACAATATATTCCAACGGTAGAATATATTAAAAGAATTTTGATCAAATGTTTTTTTTTAATATTTCAGTTAATAACATGGATGCAAGAGAAAAATGAAATTGGTGATATAGCATGTAAATCATTAAAAACTTTAACCAATTTTGATGAACAAATTTTATTGTTATCATCTGAAGCTGATTGTATTGTTCATCCAATGGTTAAACAGCTTATTTTCATGAATATCTTTTCGCAAATGAAACCACTTTTGGCTAATAATGGTTCGAAATTTTAAAAGAATACTAATAATTAGATAGAAGGGAGTTGTTGCTTTTATAGAAGTATATTCAGTATTGACTATTAGATAAAACGCGAATAACGTTAATTGGCTACTTAGATAAAGTAGTAAAGAGGATAATAAATAATTCTTTTTGTATCGCCTATGTCATGACATGAAATAGGAAGAAAGAGACTGAGTTTGACAATTTGTCATTATACGTCATTACGTTTCAATTGTCTATTATGGGGGTACATGTTATAAATATCTGCATATTAAAAAGAAATCATCAAACACAAATGAATCTATACTAATATTTTAGTTTGATAAGAAAAATTAGAATTTCAGATAGATAATTTTATTCATCAATCAGCCGCCTAGTCAGACAGTTCCAAAATCGGTATCTTCTTCACAACAAACAAAATTTGTTATTCAGGACAAGTGACCAATAAGAAAGGCATGAAATCTTCATCCACAGTAACTAACCACTACAGCAGATACTCATCTACAAGTTGTCCGAGGTCTTTCATTGTGCCATAACATTGGGTATTGGTATGTTGAAGCTGCTAGCTTTTACAACAGTTGAGAGGCAAAAATAAGAATGATATTATTGAGTAACAGAGTAATCAGTTACTGTTTAAATACTCTGAACAAAATTTAAAAGTCATTTTGATTGACAACTTAGTCCCGTGACAGAAGATGCTCAATGCTAGTGACTATCGCCAATATTTTGCTACAACAGATATATAACCAAAATAGCATCCATAAAGTTTAATATATGGATGCATTTATAGAAAATATTAAGATTCTTCCATTTAGAATTATTACCAAGTCAAATAAATATACTTGTTGATTTATTAAGCAATGTACCAAATGCAATTATTCACGATGAAATAGTCTTAGTAGGAATTTTTAAAGTAACAAGTTGAATTTCTTCTAAATATTTTCCTATTATTTTTGAACAGTTATTCCCTATTTTAATTCGAGCATTAACATCATCAAATGAATCGGTTTGGCCATCATCACTCAATTCCATATGTGATCTTATTAAATCCGATCCAAATACTGTAGTTGATCATATTGATACACTTTTTTCAAGATTACCAACTTTAGCAACTTATAAAAAAGATATGGTATAAACTAAAATTTAATACACATAAAAGAAGAACACTACATATTTACTTTATTTTTCAGTCGATTCGTATTACAAGTCTAAAATGTTTGAAATATTTAACAAAATTACCAATACATCATATTCAGCCATATCGACGTCATATAATGCACGTATTAAAGACATGTGTTGATGATCATAAACGTCTTGTAAGAAAACAAGCCGTCGAAACGCAAATGTCATGGTAAAGTTCTCTTGAAAATTCTTCTTTCTCTGTTTAGAAAATAAAAAGAAAGTAAATATTTATTTTAGGTGTTTATTGAATGTGTAATTCGCTGCGATGATAAATCAATGATTTTCTTTTTCTTTTTAAAACTATAGAACTCTTGTGCGATTATTTCCTTTTTTTTTGTAAATCACATGATTTTTGTTTTCCTTTGTAGATAATTTTTAATTCTAATTTATAGTGTCATGTGAGTCTTTTAAGACTCTTCTACTCTACAATATTTGCTACGAAAATTGACAGCATTATTTACACAAGTTATATGTTTAGTTGAATTTATTTTACTCAATAATAATACTCAATACAAGTCACAAGCACATTATCGTTTAAATGATAATACTAAGTCAACATTACATATTTATAATCATTTCTACATGACCGTTATAAAGCATGACAATGAGGAACAAGAATTTCGGATCAAATAATGACTTAAAAGCAAGAATAAGATAAATGAATCTGATGAAAAAATTATCATCTACTTATTTTCAGACTTATCAAATCTGTGCAGTGAGAATAGTAGTTTGGTATCACATGTGTTTTCTCTGAAATCATCCATCATGAAAACATGCATATAATCATAGAATCCTCTATTATCCACTATTTAACGGAATCTTTTTTAGATCATTCCAAACAAGAATTTGAAAAAGAAAATTTCCCTTTGAGTTATAATATTAAAAACGTAAACTATTTGTCGTGAAATTTGCACCAATTTATGGACATGTTTGTAGTAACTTTTTCGAAACAAACTTTCGTTCAAGTAGATATCAGTTACTAAGAGAATATTGATCGAGATCATAACTCGATAAGTTTAATGAGCCTAAATTAGCATTTTTATCCAACTCGAATTCGAACTAAAAACATATAGAGAAAATCGTCAATGATTTAAACTTTTTTTGCATGATTCAGAAAAATAAGCTAATCTCGAAAGTAGATAATCGATCATAAAAGATCTGAAAACATTCTTTTTTTCAATTTTTCTCACAATAGAAAAATACGTCTCATAGTTAAATAAATTCAACGTTTAACGAATACTAAGTCACATCAGAAATTAGTGCAGTGGTTTTTGTTCTTGAAATCAAGCGATACATAGTTCGAATCTACAGTGAGGCATCAAATCAGAAAACCTTTGCTATGATGTTGCAATATATAGGTATGACCTTCGGTGATTCCAAAACTTAGAGCCCAATAAACTGAGCAAAGATGATGCCTTCTCAAAACTTATTTTTGCATCATCTGTTGCATTTCTGTAGTATACTACATTGCTTTTTTTTTCATTTACTCTTCTATATCCTTATTGAATTAGAGAGATTCAAGTCTCTTCGCTGGAATTATTATTGATATTTCCTTTCGTGAGTTGGAGCCATGAAATACTACTGATGATTTTTTTTTCTTGTAACTATGTATCAGTTTGCATCGTAGGCTGTATATTTTAGTAAAACAAAATAATACGAAAGATTTCTTTTTTGCTTTCAGATTATGTCGGAAGATAATAAAGGAGTATTTAATCTCGACGATGATACAGAACCAGTCGACTTAAATCATCATGAACTAAATGGTGATACTGACAATGATAATACAACAAATACTCTGAATAATGATTGGATTGATGAATTACGTGCAGCCATTGAAAAAGGATGTGATTTGGGAACGATTCGTAGTATAGGCAAATGCCGTCCGCTTAAGGGTGATCTAAGATTACGTGTTTGGAAAGTAAGAAATTAATTTAAAATTCTTATTTGTAATACAAATTTTCTCTAAATTGTCTTTCAATGGCAGACAGATGAGGAGTTCGCTAGGTTTTATCGAACAAATAGTAATTATTTTGCTGAAAGCGGCAACTTAATAGACTACCGTGATTTTCGTTGCTCTAATTTTAACATAATAATTTTGTGTTTTTTATCAAAATTTCCTTTTTTTTCTAGACATGTCTTGATATTAATGAATCTAATACTGAATATGATTACAGTGATGGAGATATCGTTGATTTACCGGAACAAAATATAATACGTGATGATATTTCACGTTTAGCAAGTAAGTCTCCATGAAACAAATATGTGACAAAAAAAAAACAGCTATTAACAAAAGACAATTTTATAGATACATTACAAATAAATCAAAATATGATAACATTGAAAACGACTGATATTGAAGCAGTTATTATGTATTACTGCAAAACATTGTAGGGATATAATTGAGAAAAATGTATTCAATATCATTCTATTTGTATTTGTTTTTAGTAATGAAACCTATGAGAAAGGAAATGGATGGATTGAAATATTTAAACCGCTTATTACTCTTGAATATAAAAATCGTGCTGAACTCTATGCATTGTTTGCCAGTATTCGTAATCGCTATGTACCTCGGTAGGAATCGTTTTAAAGACAAAAAATTGTGAAAAAATCAATCAATAAAATTAATTTTCTTTTCCAGCGATTGTGAAGCGGATGGAATGCCGTATCATTTGTTTCGATTACTATTACTCTATCATGATCCGGAATTGTGTAGTTTTCTTGATACAAGGAAAATTACACCGGATTTATATGCACACATTTGGGTATGATTAGTAGATTGTGAAATGTGACATCGACTCGTTTTTATTTTAGATTCGAAGTCTATATGCTGGATCATGTCAATTGAATATAACGCTACCTCTTTGGGATGGATATTTTCAACATGCCGATCAATTTTTTGCGTTCTTCCTTGCTCTTGTTTTACTTATGTTTGCTAAGTAAGATTGACAAATAATAGAGTTTGTTGGTTTTTCTGTAATTAAATATTCTTAGGGAGCAACTGCTAACAATGGCTGGAAAAGAAAAAAACGAAATAATTAGTAAATAATTTAATGTATTATTTGAAATCGACTTTTGTTTATTTTAAAATAGGCTATCTATCCAAAGCACCGTCAAATTTGAGTATGGATGATTTAGATGATTTCTGCTCATTAGCTAATCACTATGCATCAAATACACCACAATCATTCCGCAAAGTAATATTTAAACAATAGAATTTTTTTTTCTTTTTCTAATTTATTTTATTCTATTACACAGGAATTCTATTCATGTTTATTCAGCGAAACAGATCGATCATTTTCTCAAAAAGCTTATTCCATTTATCAAGCATTGTGTTTACCTGTTTCAGTTCAGGAGTTGCTTCAAGCTAATCAATTAGGAGGAGTATAAAACAAATTTATAGTTATAGTTTCTATATCGATTGGTATTTACTAGACGGCAGGTGTCAGATATTTTATTATTGATTGTCGACCAGCTGAACAATACAACTCCAAACATCTTTATACAGCATTTCATTTAGATGCAAATCTTGTATAAGATTATTTTATTTTCTATGTCAAATTGTGAAAACATTTCGTTTATTTTTCTAGTTACTCGAAGATCCAAAAGAATTTGCCGGAACTGTCGATGCTCTTTTAGCTGCACAAAGACATGCTATTGACGCTGGTAAAGAGCTTTCTATTGATTGCTTGATCGACTAACATTTTGTTTAATAAGACTATGTAATCGAAGCTTTCGTGAATCGATTTATTTTCGTAGATTAGTTTTACCAAGACTAGGACTACCTGAGATTATGATAGAGAAGTTCTCCGAATTATATATAATCACTGATATCAAATAGAATACAAGAAGAATTATAAAATAAAGTGTCAGTCTGCACATAGAGAAGCAAATTAAAAGATCCTAATGGAAGCACTATGCAAAATTATAGTAGAGGTAAATTCCAAAATCATCTTCTCAAAACAATGACTGGATCGGACAAATCTTTAGTCAAGGCGTAGAACTTATGAAATCTCCAGTATATCTTTGTATTCTCATGAATTTATCGTTTTTTGTTTAGGTTCAGCAGCAGGTGGTGAACATTTATGTTTTATTGGCTCAGGCCACGAAGAAGAAGATAAATATGTACGAATGGTTGTAGCCTATTTTCTTCGACGAAATACAAAATATGTTAGTATCGCTTCCGGTGGTTATGAAAGTAAGATTTAAATGTTTTTATTTTCTGTAATATCGTATCTTTATTCAAATAGTTCTTGCTAAAGAAATTGAAGACCCATCAATGTTAATTCAACCACAACAACATAGAATATCTACAGTAGTACATGATTCTATGACTATGGGATCAGCACTTAAAAATAATATTGCAGAAAAATTCCCTGCAATCAATACACAGGTAAATATATTGAAAGAGAAATTTCTCGGTAAATACAAAAACAAAAACAATCTGTTTACATAGACAGTTTCATTGATCAATATGATTTCAAGTGCAGTTAAAACAAAATCTATGGAAGTCAAAGATAAAGTTAAAGATTATATAAATCACACATCATCAAATGATTCATCTCATTCAATGCCGAAGTAATTGATTCTGATTTTCATTCTATTATAAATTATTATTGATTTTTGTTGTTGTATTCCTATAGACATGTTAGCCAACAAGATAAAGTCACTAAACTTTATCGACAAAATCAAACATCAGTATTTTCACTTGACGAAGACGATGAAGATGATCGTAAGAAATTATGTTTGCTTAGCTATTTCTTCGTATATATTTTCTATTATTTAGAAGCAACATCAACTCAACAACGTGATACACCTGAACTAGTTGATATAGAATCATGGTTCCTTCGAACTGATCTATTGTACAAATATGAATGTGAACATTTCGATGAAAATGAAAAAGCTCATTCAAGGTGACAAAAGAAAATTAAATAATATAAAAGATAATATATATATATATATATATCCTTTTTTGTTGTTGTTCTATTGTTTTAGCCTTTTATTAGTATCGGCGACACATCTATATATATTACGGAAATTACCCGATCATAAAACAATGGCTAATCTTGTTTCGCGTCGTCCATTAAATATAGTCTCAAAAATAACAAGTAAAAAACATGCCCCAGAGATCATCACATTTCGATACGCAGCAAATCACAGTGAAGAAGAGGAATCAGAAAAAGCTATAAAATTAAATTCAAAAAATACTAAAACAAAAACTTCAATTGATTGTGATAGAGTCTATTTACCTGATGCTGGTGATGCTGTAAAAAATATTAAATTATTAATAATGAAAGCATTAAATATGTATGAAACTGGAAATGACACTTAAATCTTTGCTTTTAAATTCTATTGGTGGTATTTCTTTTTTGTGCGTGTACACGCTCTGTTTTTCTTGTCATTATGAATAGAAAACGAAAAAGCTGTTTACTTTTTAAACTAGAATATGTGTATTTATTATTTCTGTTTTACTATATATGTCATTGATTGCAATATATTTTATTTACAACTATTTATCTTTGTTGGGTTAAGATATATCATCAATAAAAATCAATTCATTCATTTGATTGTATCCTATTCTTCTTAGATTGGACATGCAAATCATAAATTATCGGGAAGTAATATTATATTTCTATTGGGAACATTGCGTTATAAATTGAAGATGAAGGAAATTATGATTCGTTTAGAATAATGTAATTGTAGTTTTTCTTTTGTTACCAAGGGGCGTATTGCTCTGATTTGAGATAGAATGAATAATTCATTTTTGCAACAGATTAAAGCTTGTCGGGTTTATTCGTGCGCGTGGATACATTCGATGTCAAATTGTAAAGAATCATCCAAAAGTTACAAGTCATTGGCATGAAAAAAATGATTGTCCTAGGAAGAAATGGCTTAGTCAATTCATAATATGAAATTAACAAGCATAATAGAATGAGATTCAGTTTTTCTTTCTTTCTAATTCATTGAACCATTAAAAAAAAATGGTTTACAGGATTTACTGTCCATTGATTGAATATTTTTTTCTTTCCAATTAGCGTTTTTCTCACTTGAGGATTTACTGTCCGTTGATTGCCTCGAAGAATAGAAATGAACAGAAAAATATTTATCGCAATCAATTATGTGTATTTCGAAAAAAAAGAATTCGAGCAAATATATGAGGAAATAACACAGAGAACAAGGAATTGATTAATAAATAAACCAAAAAAGATGAATGGACGTTCAACTTTTTGGTGGACGCTGAAAATATCGAAGTCGAGCAGCTTTTACGAATGATCGAATATCGATAATCGAGGTAGCATAATTGTCGTTTACCGTGGGTAGATTCCGTAAATATAGCAGACATTTTTAGCAAGAGTATGATAAGAAAAGTATGTTCTTCGAATTTACATATATTTTTTATAATTTTTTGTCATATTAATGACTATCTTACCCCTCATTTTGATGAGCATCCATCATTTTAAATTGAAAAATTATTCAATAGTTTGCTCACTGGTGACTTTTTTGTTTTTCAACATTTATGCAATTTTTGTTCAGAAGAGGGATTGACTGTCAAGACCATTATTCATTTATTAATTTATCTTCTTCGAAGCAATTAGTGGGCAGTAAATCCTCAAACGAGAAAAACACTAATTGGAAAAAAAAAAGTTATTCAACCAATGGACAGTAAATCATGCACACGCTTTTCGCTAGATCTATTGGTATCGTATTATAATTGGTACAATCTCTTTCTCATTAAATTACATTTCACAATGTCTATAAAGAATAACAAAATGTACGGCTTAACACTTAAGAAAAAATTTATTACTATTATTCATTTACAAAATCCATTTTCATCGAGGTTTAATTCAGTATAAAATTAATGGTTTATACTGTCGAAAATTACAAGGTCATCTTTAGACACAATTCATCGTATTCAGGCTAAAAACGGTCTATAAACTCATCTCAAGCATGAACAAAGAGTTTATTTTGTCAATTTAACTAAGAGCAAAATAAATCTGTCAAAATCATTAGATCTATTTTAGGATGTAATCTTGATAAGAACACGCTTAAAATTAGTGGAAAAAATACATCATGTATCATTAACAATTTATATTGTCATGACATCGTACAATAAAAAAAATTGCTTTTGCAAACATTGCTTCAATATATATATATATATATAATAGTTTAGAGATTTTTACGCATGGTAGAGCCGATAGAAAATTATCCAATTTTTCGCTGAGACAATATTCAATATGATTTCTAACAATATCATCAAGCGACACAGTTTATCACTTTCATTATGCTTTCTTTAACAAAATACTTGACAAACCACCAGGGAAAAGCAATGAAAATCGTACGTTATTCTTAGAAAGCAAAAAATAGTCTAACTCTATGATTTTAATCTTCATAATCTGATTTTATGCTCACTGATAATTAAAGATGTACTGAAGCATGGGTCTCACTAAAATTTGCTTTTTCTTCTATAAAAATATCTGCGAGACTTTGATGTCATACCAATTGATTAGGCTTCGTTGAACTGGGCGCAATTAATAGTGAATCAAATATGTTCTCTATTCTCGTCATCGAGTTTGTTATTCATGAAATATACATATCACTGATTTTAATAAGTCAATCGTCGGTTATTCATAGACATTTTCATTCAATTTTACCTTTTTAAAAAGAATTATGTTCCTTCTATCGAGCATCATTGCACAAAAAAGTCGGACAAGAAGAAAAGGAGTTAAATTTGTCTAATAGCATTCAAACAATACAACAACGATATTTATATAAAAGAAGAAAAAAAAAATGAGAGAAGAATACAGTAGTTAATAGTATTCGATCAATCACCAGAATTATGAGTCCTTCTACAGTATACTACAATAGAATTTTGCCCAGTTTTTTTGATCAAATATAAAAAGAAATAGATCCCATCGACTAGAAACAGAAAAAAGATTATCATGACTAGTCGCTTGTAGGATTTGTCGATGATATTGTTGTACTTGAAACGACTTCCATCCATCTAATTGTAAGACATTGAAAAAAGAGAGTAATGATAAAACCAACAAAATAGAATTATATTTACCGATCAAAAGCATATTGACTTTCTGCACGGAAAAAGTACACATGATTTTTAAATTGAAGTTTAAATACAAAATCTTTATTCACTCCATCGGTTTCCGATGGTAATGAGCTACGATAGCCAAGCAATGGTAGAGATGCTAATGGGAAATCATCCTTAAAATAAATAGAAACAAATCGTTAGAACACACATTCTCTCAATGATTTAGTTTTACCTGGTAAGTTTTATAGAAGAATAAACAAAAATTTGTAAAAACAACCCATAATTTTTGCCAACCATTTGAATTTTTAAATTTACGCAATAAATAGCCACTTAATTGATTTTTTATTGATTGCCGATGATCATTCATTGATACAGATAAATTTCTATGCCAACAAACATGCATTGTTGTATTAGCACGATGTTGAATGCATGAAGGTTCGATTTGATGTATCTTTTCTTCTTCAACCGTTCCAACTACTGAATAATCAAGATTTTCAGATGATGCTTAAAAAACAAAACAATGATGAATTAAAGGAGCAGTTTTATTTTGTCATACGACAACATACCATTCGATTTTAATGTAGATGTATATTGATTTTTATGTTGTTCGTCACTTGTGCTGTTTATATTTTCAATACCTGATATTAAGTCATTCAACCATTTATTCTTTTCAGTTTCAGAACTAATATAAATAATTCAAAATTTGATTTAGTAAAATATACGTTCATGATGAATAATTAAAACAGTCAATCATTTAGATTAATAAAGGAGAATTAATTCTGTTTTGTTTACAGCAATTAAAAGCTTAGCAAACATAAACAGTCCTTCATCTTTTCTAGAATCACGACCAGCTGTAGATCCACATTAAAGAAGGCCGACCTGATGTCGAGTTCTGACGTTTCTCTTTAAGAATAATTAACCACATGAGCAGATCTATATCAACAAGGTCATCAACATGCAATCAGACAGCTGGCTCAGAAACCATAGCGGCTAGTGACATGTTCAAGATCAATCTATCGCTAACAGCATTGACAAGACCTTATGAATGTATAAGGCCTCAGCTCAATTATAGAAGCATCAATCTGTGTAAAGAAAGAATATTAATAGTTAGGGAATTCTATGTAGAATTTCCCTATGGATATTGAGGGTCATTATATTGTCATTCGAAAAGGGCTATGTCAAATTTCAATATGCACGAGAGGTAATTATTTCGAAAAGCTGTCGTGCTGAATACAATCAATATTATTCAGTTTTTTTTTTCATTTAAAGAAAAATAGCTTTAATTCAAGTGAGATAAACTATGTTAATTTCATTAGCTCGGTCAAGAAGCCAATAGAAAGTTTTTGTGCCAAGGATAATTTCTATTCAATTTATCGATTTAATATTCTGAATATGAATTGCTCTTAGAACTAGCTTGTTTAAGAAATATTATTGCACATACTTTGCTGCTACAAGTAACGACCGAGTACCCGTATATATTGAGATAGAATTCGGAATTTTAACACGTTCATCACTATCTTCAACCTAGAAAATCAACGGCGAAATAATACAATGAAAAAGTCAAATTGTTGATACTAACTGTCATTAATTTTAATGGAAGTTCACCGTGTAATTTAAATTGAAGTATTGGACTCGAACTGCGAGCACAATAAAGTAGAACATCAGAAAACTAAAACAAAAATAGTCATATTGAAAAGTTTTCAATCAAAGGCTTGTTCTCCTACTAGAAAAAACATTCGTTGTTGATAACCCTTTCGTGACAATTTCTGTAAACAACCTTCACGTATAAATTGCTAAAAATATCATAAAAAAAAAGAAAACTTAATTAAATTCAATTATCTAAATTTTCATAGCTTACTCGATCGTGTAGAATAGATAGATTATCGACACCAATTAAATCACGTTGAAGTTCAATCAATTTTTGTCGATTTAGCTAAGAGAAAATCATTCATAAAAAACATAGTATTTCAACAAATAAATACAATTATCATACCAATGATGTTAATGATTCTGTGAAGTTTTCAATGTGATCTTGAATTTTAATATATATGCCATAGCAATCTTGATAATCCATATCATTATTATTTTGTCGATAGTATTTGAGTAGTTCTAAATATAGAAAAAAAAGAATACTATGAAATAGAATACAAAAATAAGGTAAATCGAACATACTCTCTAATAAGTATTCATAATGTAAAAGTCGTTGTAATGGTTTAAGTAAAAATGATATAAATGATAGATAGCAAAATTTTTGTGATTCAAATTCTTTATAAACCAAATCAAAACGTCGATTATATTTAAGTACATATTCAAGTTCACTTAATAAACGATCATAACTTTCAATGTAACTTTCATATGTCTATCGAATAGAAAATAATGTCAAAAATTTGTTTCATAATATTAAATAATTCTTACTGGTAAAATTTCAACTAAATTTGCAATAATATCACCGATATGCTGATGCGTTGTTTCTCCATTTCCGTATTCATTACCTGGAATAGAACGATTTTCCCTGAAGAAAAATAAAAAAATAAATTTTTTTTTTATTTGATTAAATATTGTTTCTATACCATATGGATATTCTTTGTTCAAGTTGTCGAAGAAAATGAACATGAAAATTATAAATAGGTACTAAACATGTGAATAATAAATCTGATAAGTTTATTAATGAATCTTTTTCTAAATTCTTTTGTTGTTGTTGTTGTTGTTGTTGTTCGTCTTGGTCAAGATAAGTATCATTTTGTTCATTAATAATAAGCATTAGTTCACAACGAAAATTATCAGCGACCACTTCTATATCTTTTTTATATGTTCGTTCAGTCATTAATAATTCTTTACAGATAAAAAAAGCTCGATCGTGTAACGGTGATATAATCATTGTTGATGAAACTGATGTAGGAAAATGTGTTGACAACGATGTTGGTGGTAGTGGTACCGAGCCAATTAAGCGCTAAATTATTTTATTTTTTAATAAAAATCAAGAAAATAAATTTTTGATCATAACAATCATACCGGAATGCCCGCTATTTGTTGATTCATTGAATAGAATGTTGACGGATTTGCTCTGGACGCTATAATTTATATCAAGAATAATTAGATTATATGCTATTTTCTAATATTGAGAAGTCTATTAATTGATTAATAGCTATAGTGATTGAGAATTTTATGTATCTTGTGATCGGCAAAAAAATGTTTTCATAGAAAATGATTAGGTGTGAGTTAACTAGGCCTTTCAAAAGCATCGCCGACCTAATACGTAATCTATTTACAAGATATTCAAATTTCTTTATGTAACTATATGACGAATTATACAAGTGAAGCAAAACGGTGACAATTATCTAAATTCAATATCGATGATGTATAGCTAGTATCTACTTTTAGTTACACATTGAATCAAACGAATGCAAGCTCTGGTTTAGTATCAGATTGAATAGCAAGATTTATTTTATTATTAGAAGGAAAAAAACTTAAATATTATCTATATTTTGTTAGAGAGGCGTATCTGATGGAAATGAGTTTCTTTTCTATTCAATTCAATCCAAATGAAAACATATCATTTCTATATTAAAATGATTGGATTGCATTGATGTCTCAAAATATTGAACAAAATGTTCATCCGTTTTTGTCACATAGTCATTTTATTTTAATTTCCTGAANATTTTGAATTTCAGTAGCGAAAATGTTTTCAACAAGATCATGATATTTTCACGAAAAAATCACTTGAAAAAAACACTTGTGCTCGTTTTATTTTTCATATATTGTTTTTATATATTCAAATATTCGTACATATTCTGATAGAGCGTGAAACTTTCTACAATTCTATTCAAAAACATCTTGAATAGCACGCATTGAATGAAAAAAGATAAAGCACAATAAAGGCACCATACTCCTCAGATTTCTCCAAAGCCAACTTTTGTTCTCTTTTTTATAATTTTCTAGTTAGGCAAATACAAAAGAAACTATGCATTCTGGTAGAACTTGAAATTCCGCATCTTTTGATGAGTCACTAAAAAGCCACCAAGATGCAGACGAGTGTTTACTATGCAGCATAATAGGCGCACTCTGTGAAAATCATCTACGTAAGTCTTGGTATCGAGGCGAGTATATCATTATAGTTTACTTTGGTAGAGAAACAAATAGCGCATTCAGATTCAGCCTAAAAAACTACATCTAACTTGATACTTTTTGTAGAAAAATATTTTTACCAAAAATTCACCCGTAGTACCCCTCAGCAGTTTGTTTTTGTAGATTGACCCTGGGGTCCCCTTCAGGTGAATTTTCGGTAAAAAATATTTTTCTCCAAAAAGCATCAAGTTAGATACAGTTTTTCATGCTGATTCTGAATGTGCTATTAGTTTTTCTACCAAAGGAAGCTATTACAATAAAAACGCCTAGATACAAAGACTTACTTTGACTTTCATTGAGTATGATTATAATGCCGCGTACTGAATATTATTTTGCATCTTGATGATTTTTGAGTGGCACATCAAAAGATGCGGAATTTCAAGCTCTACGAGAATGCATAGTTGCTTTCCTATTTCCGTACTAATTTAGTTCAAATCATTTGCAGAAAGCAAAGAAAAATAAAATAAAAGTGGGTTTGGAAAAAACGTAGGTTGAGGATGTCTTTATTGTGCATGATGTTTTCCTTATCCGATATGTGTTATTCAAGATGTTTTTGAATAGAATTGTAGAAAGTTTCACGCTCTATCAGAATATGTACGAATATTTGAATATATAAAAACAATATATGAAAAATAAAACGAGCACAAGTGTTTTTTCAAGTGAATTTTTCGTGAAAATATCATGATCTTGTTGAAAACATTTTCGCTACTGAAATTCAAAATAACAAAGCTTTGAACACATCATTCGATGCAGTTTGATGTGCTCTTTCATATTAGACTATATTGCCATTCACCCACCTCACTGATCTGACCAATCGGCCATATACACTGGGGTCCTATTTTCTGAGCCAGATCAATCGCGTGGAGAAATTTTTTCCAACATAAGATACTTTCAATACCATGAAATGATAGGCCACTGACTATACTATTAATGATGGGAAAAGTTTTATTACAGCTCTTATCGTTCTTGAGAAAATGCAGATTTACTGGAAATTGTCGATGCACAAAAATTCCGATCCCGTCTTACTTTGAGTGCATATATCTCCAGAAGGGATTATCCGTTCGAACTGAAATTTTTCAGTTTCTTTCTAACTTAGTCAGGGCTACCTACTATGAAAATATGAGTAAAATCGATGAGATCGATTGAGCAACCTTTTTCCTGCAGCTGGTCGTGGCTGATGTGCAATGCCTCTTAAGAATGAAAAGACGTTTTTCAATCTTTTTTTATTATACGTACGTGATTGTTGGTTTGTAGTTGTAGTTCTATACTCAATCGTACTTAATGTTGTCGTCGGTGAACGATATTCATGAATAATTGGTATTGTTCGAGTCTAAGACAGATTAAAAGTAAGTACCTTATGAAATTATATGTTATCCTTGAACTTTATTAACATTCTACCTTATTATCATCAATGTTTGTTTCATCGGTGGTCTTATTAATAAATGGTTTCAATGCAGGCGAAAATGGTAAAATACTTTCACCAATAGAAGATCTTGAAAAAGTTGATTAGTATTTATATATGTATTAGAGATATATATTTGTTATGAAAAATTTATGAACTGCTAACTATTTTATTTTCATTATTAATTACCTTTGGTTTGAACTACTAATTTCACCATTATCATTATTTATGATTGGAGCCTGTTTACTAAGACTCGGTCTTTGTGCTACTGAAATTAGTTGTTGCTCAGTAGTAGTTGATGATCGTCTGGGTGGTGTACTACTTGTTATTGGTGGTACAGGTCGATGATTATTAACAAATCCACTTATTTCACGGCGATATTGTTGTTGGCCTGTTGTTATTGAATCTCCTGTAATTAAGAATAAAATTTTACTTTTGTTTTAACATCGATATCGTCTTTATTTTTGTTTTCGATCATCATCAATTCTGATCTTATTAATTGTCTATGAAAATTTTCTATAGTTGTCTTCCGAATCGCATTTATTTCATCTTTGGTTGTTTATTATGGTTTTTTTTTGTCATATTATTCAAGAACGAGATTTACTACGATACAAAACTTCTCACATACGCATACAAATGTTAGTCTAAGCGAAACAACAAACAAAACTAAAAAAATCATTATTATTTAGCGTACAAATACAATTTAGGGGGAAATCATCTACACATACGGATATATATATATATATATATATATATATAGTGTGTGCGTGTGTGGATAAACAAACAGAAAGCGCATACTGTCTACAAAGATAATAATAAGTCGCCGGGTTGATGATATTGTTTTCAGAAGAAAAAGAAAGAAAGAGTGAACCGAATCATAATACAAGAAAATCTATTTCTACTATCTAATGCTATTACTCTCACTTATTCCTCTCAACTAAATAAAGGAAAAATATATAGATATATAAATATATATCCCTGATTGTGTAAAATAAAAGCTGAAATTCCATGAGCAAGAAAAAAAAAGAAAAACACTCACTCTCAATTACTCAAAATAGAGAAGAGAGAGAAAGAAAAGAAGAAAATAATTCGTTTTCTTATCCACTATTAGAATAGAAGTCAGAGCGAAGATTTGTACAAATTCAATTAGACAGATATACATATAAGTATAACAATATAATGACTAGATAGAAGGGAAAGAAAAAGAAGAAAAAATAAATAAAAAGAGATCTTAACAGATACGTAAAAAAAACAAGAAATTCCTTTTCACTTATTATGATGATTCCGTTGAACAAATACAGAACGAAAACCGGCTGCTTTATTTAAATGATTTGAAAGTGAATCATCACTTGATGAATTAAGATCTTCAGTTGAACGTCGTTTTTGTTGTTGCTGAAGACGACGTTGAGCACGTACAGGTGGTGGAAGGGAAGGATGAGGATTAGATACTGTTGTCGGAATAATACAAGTTTTTAAACTAGTGCTTATAGATGCTGTTGGATTCGAATCTGAATCATCGCTTAAATCAAGCAGACGTGCTGATAATGGACGTTGATAACGTTTTAAATGGCTGTCAATTAGAGGTGGACATGGCACATGCATTGATGATGCATATGATGAAACAGATGAAGCACGAGATGATCGTGTTGATGATGAAGATGACACAACATTAGGAGCAGACGATGCAGAAAGAAGAGGAAGTAGAAGAGGAGGAAGAGAAATAGAAGATTGCGAAGGAGCTACATCATTAGAAATAATATTGAAAAATTTTAGTTTAGCGTCTGAAAATGTTGAAAAATCTGATCGATTTAATTCGTGTATATTATTTCCACTTGGAAAAGCAGCGAAACATGTTTGAGCAGCCAATTTGCGACTTACATCAGTCCAATCGGTTGTTGTTGTAATAACTGGACTGGATTTTGTGCGCAAACGAGACGCTAGATTATTAGTATTGTTATCACTATCATGATTTTTATCAGTTTTCACTATTCTCAATATGCATGATTTATGATGAGGTATATGAGAAGATCCAGCAAATAGTTGTGCACGACATTCCATAATATATAGACTTATCGCGCGTGAACATGCTTGTTCGACAAGACGACCGACAGTAGCGATTAGTTGTCTTTCTTCTTCAACAATTTGTGTAAGAATAGATTCGATTACTTGTCGAACTAATTCCATTGGATCTTCGGGAGATTCTTTTTCATACAATGGAATAATTTGATCATTTGTGATTGTATCATCTTGCCATGATAGACTGTTTATTGGTGGTAATGTACGTCTATCAACATATTCAATATAATTTGTCATACGTGGTAATGAATGCGGTTTGGAACGTATTTCAATAACTATTGGAGGTGTAGTAGTTTTTCTTAAATATTCTCCATTATTATCGTCATATATATTCGAACCTATCAGACTTTCGATATTCGGTGGTTCTAATAATGATGATGATGATGAACTCGATGGTGAGTGCGTTAAGTCTATTGATAATGTACGTTCCATTTGTAGTGAATGTGAACGTTGTTGTTGTTGAGCACGTTTACTCAATAGTTTTTGTTGCTCCTCTTCTTCTTGTTTTTTATTCATTAGATCGGTTACATTTGGTGTAACACATATTGAATGAGAACCACCAGCTGAATTTCGCGTATTTAAATACATTTTTAAAGATGTCGAATAACGTTTTACAGGTTCATTCTCATCTTTATTTTCTTCATTCTTACTATTATTATTATTATCGTTATGATCAATTTCTACGCATACTCGATTTTCTGTTTTATGATTCGATTCACTATTATCTGCTTCATTTTTTTCTTCTTCTTCTTCTTCTTCTTCTTCCTCTTCATCATCATGAATGTGTGTACACAAAATATTTTCTATACCCGGCGACTTACTTTTATCTAATTCATGAAGTTCATTTTCACGTTTGGAATTTATGGATTGTTCAATGTCAGTTATTGGTTTATCAAGAATAGGAATAGCTTTTGTTGGAGATGTTGACTGTGGTATGGGTAGTGATGGCGGCGGCGGCGGACGTGGAGGCGATGATGATCCTGAACCATTCATTGGTTGTTGTGTTTGTTCATTCGATTGATTTTGAATATTTTGTTGTTCTTCATCATGATCTTCATCTTCATCTGTACTTGCACCAGACAGATCATATTTATCACGACTAAATCTTGAGTCTAAAGTTCGACTACCGTGCGTTGATGAATCATCATGATAGACATGTTGATAAATATCATTCGGTGTTGTTGAAACTGTTGCATCTATAGTTGTTGCTGTTGTTGTTGTTGTATTCGTTGTTGTTGGTTGATTTTTTGTGATAGTTATAGTTGTTGATGTTACTGGAATTCCTATGGGACGTGTTTGATGACGAGTTGAATCTGCTGATGATAGATTTGTATCATGACTGCGCATCGTATCTGATGTTTTAAGTGCAGTACCAGGCGAACGAGACGCACGATTGGCTGCTGGTGCAACTGCTCGAGTATTCGAATAGGATCTAAAGAAGAACAAAAGAAAATTTGCTATTGTAAAAATAAAAAACATTTTGCTTTGCTTTCTAATTTTTTTACCTAGAAAAGGTTCGATTTTTAACATAATGTTCACGTGCATATTCAACAACTTCTTTTTGTGTTCGACCATTATATCGAAATGATGAACCACGCGTTAATAATTTACTTCTTGAACGTTGTGTTCGCTTTATTGTAACACAACGAAAAAATGCATGATATTCAATACATTTTTTCCAAAAATTTTTACATTCATCTCGTGTATCAAAGTAAAATTCAACTGTGTCTTTATAATAACCCTTAAGAAACAAAACAAAAAAAATGCAAGTTTGTTGTATTTTCAGAAACTTATTCAATTAATAAATAAATCTTACATAGCCTTCTGGTTGCAATTTAATTAGAAATTTTTTACGCTTAAAACTTAATTTACGAATTTTTGCCCATGAAAATGTATTAATTTTTGTTA
This sequence comes from Rotaria socialis, assembly GCA_905331475.1. NCBI lineage: Eukaryota > Metazoa > Rotifera > Eurotatoria > Philodinida > Philodinidae > Rotaria > Rotaria socialis. The sequence continues at coordinate 72,455 of CAJNYU010003002.1, forward strand.
TATTTTGAAAGACAAGTATTCCCATATGTGCAACAGATAGATTAAGATTGACTTGTTCATGATCTTTAGCCGGATGCATTTTTATACCATATAATTCAACTTTACGTGCAATATCAAGGAGATTAAGGTCGGCATCAGCCGGAAGTTGACCACTTTAAAGGAAAAAAAAAAGTAATAACACAAGAATATGTCTATTGTTACATCAATAAATAAATACACTTACACATGATTTTTATGAAAATTCATTATACGAATTTCATGTTCAGCTGTTTGGTGTGGGAAAAGTTTTTTGCCACCTAAATAACTTGGATTATTATTATACGATTCAAGATAATCACCGATTTCCGCTAGAATAATTAATAGTGAAAATTGCAATAAGAAAAAAATCTCCTTTTGTTTTCTTTAATCTACCTTGTACAATATAAGACGCAAGCAACGCAGCAGTATTATCACTACATAGTAGTGTACCAATATGAAGATCGCGTTTTATTTGCATTGCAAAAAGATACCTAAATATAAAATATTAGTATTAAAAGGTTATTTTTGTCGCATCGTATTTGTAATCTTCAAAAATTTATTATCTATCAAAATTGAGGATATATTTCTAATTATTCTAATTCAAGCTTTCCCTCGAAAATACTGAAAGGTTGCATACGAGCCCAAGGCAAGATGAAGATAGAGTTGCAAATTAATAGAGATAAGCCATTTATTCAAAGAATTTTACCTAGTAAATTCTTCTTCCAACTGTCCTGGATCGGGTGTATAAAATTTAACACAGAAGGAAAATTTTGTTTCAGCAACTTGTTTAAGTACAGGTTTATCCATTTCAAGCCAGCACTGAATAAAAGACAAATATAATATAAAATAAAAACATCATCTTATTGAATACATACTGTATTTCGATGACTATCAAGAAATTCAAGTGCAAAATAATCAGTTTCAAGTAAATCAATGTAGTTACAAACTGTAGTAAATAAATCTTGCCCAGTTGCTTTCGGCTAGAAAGAACAAAGATTGTTTATAATGATGCTCTAGAGTCATTCAAGCGAACATATGTATACAATAAACACAGATGCAACTTAATTCGTATGTTAATAGCCCGAATGTCATCATCGTAATAAAGATAATGATAGACGTATGTGTGTTGTATGCAGCGAGCAAGTTATTAAACTTGACAGTCTGACAAAAAAAAGTATTCGGAACGAAGATAAAAGAGTTCTACATGGGCTCGTTTTATTTGTTATTACAAATGCATATCATATAGTCATTTGTTATGATTGATAGCACTCGACGTTAAGTCAAATATATATTAAGCGACATATAAGAACAGATGATATTGATCTTATACTTACATCAATATGAAATGGTAATTCTTGATCGTCTAACATGCGAACTTTACATGATATTTGTTTGCTAGTTTTGCCTTTTGTCATTGTTGAACTCATTGAAAATGTCTGTTTTTTTGTTCTGGCTGTGTTTGTTATCTTTGTAATTAATGAAGGTTTAGTTGACTTTTTCCTTTTGTTTATTTTTCAGTTGATAATAATGTTAAAATCCGTATTTATCGTGGACGGATAACAGATGGACAAAAAAACAGACAACAGCTGAATTCAATAGTTGTCATCGTTCAAAATAAAATATTACTGAGTCTAGTCGTGTAATGGTAGTAGTAGTAGTAGTAGTAGTAGTAGTAGTAGTTGTTGTTGTTGTTGATACATCATCATTATCATCATCTTATCTAAAAGAAATATGCCAAATGCACACATATATAACTAAAACTATCTAGCTCTATGTCTTCAATGTTCATAATTCATATGAGAAGTCACGATCGGCATGCATACATGTGGTCCTATCGTTTGTTTTAATAACAAGGAATACTCCTGTCGCTCTCTGTGTATATTTGTCTCTCGTGTCTTAATAACGTCTATACTCTCTTATGTGCCTATCGTCGTCATCGAAAATTGATTATTGTTGATAATGAGGGTGAAAGTAAAGAATCTATGAATATGAACCACATAAATAGATGTTCATTTACGTATTTTATACTCGAAAAAACTGTATACAAGAAAATGAAGATGTGAACAAACTGATTGACTAAAAAAAAGAGCAGCTTGAAAGCAAAACAATTGATCGATTAAATAAACGATTAATACTGCAATAGTAACATCGGACGTAGATCTTTTTTTTCTCTCTCGTACACTCCCTTTCTCATTCTGATTTCTCTTTTGATACTGACCGAGATTTTTTTTTGTCACTCACTATCGTCTCTGCCATTTTCCATTAAATTGTCTAGATCTTTTTTTTTCGCATTACAACAATAATGACGACTGACAATCCATCGTCTTTCTGGCGGTGATGCTGCTCGGCTATCGTCTCTTCTTGTTCTCTTGTTCCTTGCCGTTCTCTCACTCTCTTTCTTCCTTAGCTTCTATTACTCAAGTAGTGGAATAGTAATAGCAAAGTCAGCCGTCGTAATGCATGCCATAGAGAGACAATTGCTCAACATACCAGCTCTTCTTTTCCTTTTAGGTCTTCGCCGATTTCTTTTTTCTCTTCTTTTTCCTGCTTCTTCTTTTTTTTAGCTCCGACGTTGATGATGATCTCTTTGTGTGTATTTATGCTGGATGTGTATGCGCTTTCTCATCATCAAGCAACTTTTTTCTTTCTGTTATGGAAACACACTCAGCGGGTAGCGATAGTAATAATAGAGACGAAGACGAAGATATGCCCATGTCCTTCTAATCGGTTTCTTTTCATTCTTTCGCTTATATATTCTGGTCAGGCTACTATAAACACGCACAGAAACACTTGAAATAGGATGTTGATGATGCTGTTTATAATGCATCTCATCTATTTCTCACATGAAAAAGACATATACACAAAGCAACAGAATAGGTTATATGTCATTCTGCGTTTGCTTCACAATTCTTAGATTGTAGGAGATTGAGCAAGCAACTAGAACTTACTCGTTTGTTGGCACATTTCTTTTTATGTTCAACATTTCATTAAAAATAAATCATGCAGCTATTCATTTTTATCAAAAAAGGCGATGGAAACAGGAAACGCAACACATAAATGAAGCGGATGTCTATTTGACCCGCTCAGATATAGATTTATATACACCTCTTCAGTTTTCTAACTTATCATGTTATATTTTCTCATGAGCATGAATAAGGATGTATGCCTGTAGGACGCATGCAAATACGATGTGCACAATGATGATTGAAAAAAAAATAGAATTATGGTTTTTGATGCCGACTGATCGAGTATTTGAATAGAAAATTACATAGGGCATCTTGCTATCTTTATTTTCCTTGTTTTATTCCCACGATAGATACAGCTCGTTCCGTTCTGTTATGAGAAGAAGAAAAAAAGAGAGAAAAAAAAGGAAAAAAATCATGCACATAAAGCGCAACACTTTTATCTAGTTGATTTCCTTTTTCTTTTGCTTTGCTAATATTTTTAAAGAATACAGCTCAATTAAATGCCAATATTTTATAAGATTCTCGACGTTTGATCAAAACTAGCTTATCTCGTCTTTTAAAACATGTTCATTTCCTTTTCTTTGCATTTCTCGCATGCATTTATGTTCATGTTCCATTCGATTCTACTGATTGATGTTGCCTGTTGTTAACTATTCGCAAACAAAAGTACGAGAACATTGGAGCAAATGCAATACGTCGTCCTTATGCTCGACAGCCGACGACGCGTCAATATATTCACTCAGCATGGTAGATGTGTTGCTCTAATTCGATTAATTATTCATTCCAAATATGTTTTCACTCAATATTGCTGCTTGTTTCCTACACTCATTGCATTGTTTCACTCTTTTTTTATTTAATAAAAAATTAAGCTATGAGAGATTTCTTTTTGTTATTTTCTAATGCTAAAATCTAAGAAGAAGAAGAAGAAAAAAAAATCATTTTATTCTTACCAAATAAATATTCGTAATCATAAACAAAAATAAAACTAGAACTATGCTCAATCGATTTCGTGGTTTTTCATGTTATCAAAAAGAACATAATGCTCAATTGGACAGTTAGTTACTAATCCATGAAAAGAAGAAGAAAAAATAGAAGGGACAGAGAATGTCAAATCTTCGGAAAAAAAGAGAACATGTAAATAAATAGTCGTCGTAAATAGCGTCAGAACTAGAAAAGGCGATCAATACTTCTCAATGGTTTGACTTTCAACCAATAGTAATCTGTATTGATAGGGTATATTTGATTGGCCGAATATGGGTGGATAAAAAAAGAAACAAACAATAGTAAACAACTAATCTATATTTACTTGAGTTTGGGTTTTTAACCGAATCAAGAACATGTCGAATTTACCGACAACATTTTTGACACATTCACAACGTGTCTGTCGATTATATAAATCTTTATTCGTGTATGCTCGTCGTGCTCATTGGCCTGACAGGTTTATACTAAGCATACTTGTTTCTGTTTCTAACTTTTTTTTATTTTTTCGAAATTGTTTTCCTATAGACTTGCATATCGTCAATGTATGGTAGAATATCGAGCACGTTTCGATGCCAACAAAAATGTACAAGATTTAATGAAAGCAAAACGATTACTAATTGCAGGCGAAGATGAACTTAAAAAATCTATGCATGTGCACACAGAAAACTTTAATTGTAAATATTTAGAATTTCGAAAAGAATCATCTTTTAAAAAGAGATAATCTTTTATTTTAAGTTCCCGAATCACCTAATGGTATTGCTGAAAATCGATATCCAACACCTGATGATTCTGTAAGCTGATACGAAATATGTCTTCTTTCTTTGACCTTTATTATATATTTGTGTTTTTAATTTAAGGCACTCGATGGTTGGCATCCACTAGAAAAAGCTCAATATCCAACATACTTCGCAACACGTGAGAAACGAAAGAAAGCCTACATGGAATGGTATCTTAAACGATATGGTATTCCAGATCCACCAATGATGTGAACATCAGTTTCTTACCTAGTTTTTTTCTTCCCCTCGGATTGTAAAGTAGAGTATTTGTTTTTCTTATATCACTTATATACCATTACATTTGTGCATACATACGCACCCAAAGTCGTTCTTTTTTTTCTGACTTTTCATTAGATATTTTTTGTCTTTTGGGTATTGGTAACTTCTGGTATGGGATTCGAAAGTCTTGTCAATCAATAAGTACTATATATATATCATGCTATTTAATTGCTTTATTAAGCAATTATCTAAGACAATATGATTGAATCTTTCATGGAAGTAGTAAAAGAAATAACAAGTTTTTGATGTGTACTATGAAAATATACAACTTGATTTGAGGAAAGATTTTTTAAATTGATTCCTTATTTATTTATTTCTACACTCAAAATAAGCGAGTTCATTTTTTTCTTAAAGAATGACTGCCATGTCAATTAAATACGCCTTAAATTAATTCCATATTTTGTGGGTTTGTATCTCATTAGTTATAGGTAATTCATTTCATAAAATCTTGTTGAATGTGCCACTATATTTTATTTAAAATGAAAATTCATTTCGCTTCTGATAAAAACATGCACTATAGATTCTTTATTTGGGATTGAAAATAATCTAATTTGATTTGACAGCGATCCGGTTATGTTCTTCGGCAAAAATAGAATTTGCCGTACGAATTTTTCGTTTACCTTTAGGAAATCATTTTATTTTTGACGTAGTGCAACATTTGACATATCATTATACAGGTATTTTTCACAAAAACTAACCTATTGTTTTGCGGGACAATGATTAAGATACTGCCAAAGGAATTATCGTTTGGATTCGAACGAATGCTACTATAAATTACTCAATTTGTTCATATGATCACGATAAGCAAGAAAAAACCTTGAAGAAGAATATGTATTTAAAAATTCATATCATCATTAAAAATTGAATAGGTTAAAGTCACTAATATAATCACAGGTTTTTCTACTCAAACAGAAAATCTTTCATTTTGATAATGGCTGCCAGGGTAAGTTAATCAAGCAAATGTGTATGACTTTGTGTGTTAGATCTTTTTTTTTATCATAAATAGTTTTTTTTCAAATAAACGTACCGAAACACTCAATAATTAGTATCTTTCACCTTTAACGCTATGGTGAATAATAAACCATTTCTTCAGATAGTAAAATAATAGACAACACATTTTTCTATGTATTTGATATGTATATATGTAAAGGTTTTTCTTTGATAAAAAAAATGTATCTAGATAGCATTTCAAATTCATGAAAATGTGAAATTCCGAATGAAACTTTCCACCGTTGGATAAATCAGTAGTTTCTTCAAAAAATTGAACAAGTATCTTTATGATTAAATATGGAACACTTTTCTTTAAAAATGTGATCACTCAATTCTGAAAGCAAAGTTTTTGCGTTATTATTGTAAATCGGAAAAACTATATTTCAACCAATCAGATGTTTAAGTTCAGAAGAAGATCATAGAGGAAATATTGCGAAACTCATTACTCTAAGAGGCCTACTGTCAGATATAACTTTATATTAAAATAATTACTTTTGCTTGATTCATTCTGCGGTAATGATTTTGAAGCTTCAAAAAGGCCTACGGAATGAAATCCTCTAATAGTCTCATCATTTTTTCTCTTAGCAAATCTAGTAGGCTACACACAGATAATAGATCATGATAAAACTTCAAATATCAATAGATAACTGACAGTTGGGACTCGAAAGATGAATTTTCTGAAACAACGATTTGTTTGTTTATGAGAAAAAAGTTTTTGATCAGTTCGAAATGTTCAGTTCATTAAGTTGACATTAAAAAAGGCACTGGAAGCATAAATGTCACTCATACTCGAGGAAATTGTGCTTATGCAGTTGTGTGTCGGAAGCGTGTGAATCTATACTGAAGAGAATATCTACATCCATCCACAAGTATCATGTGTTGAATCTTGAAATGCATGCTTCATAAGTGCTAGTGACACTTATATCTGGAGCACATTGATTTGAAAAGCGAGAAGAAAATAACATATTTTCTTGAGCAAATAAATAATGAAAAGAAACAATCATGTTTTAGGTATTCGTAGCACTGATTTCCAAACGAAAACAAAAGCCAATTATGTGTTTGGCATAGATCTGTGTTGACATTTTATTTAACTGATGAATCAAGTTCATTTGAAAAGAATAATTATCTTCATTGAAATGCTAATGATGATTGAATTAATTGTGATGATAATTGACTACTAATGATAGGAACATTGCGTTAAGGTGAAATTAATTGTAAACAATTATGCTTTTCAATATGAGAGTAAATAATAGTTGATGTTGAATTAATTGTAGAATACTCGTCGCCTTGTCGTATTGTATCGAACTCATTCGATATAATGTGATTCAATCAAAAAATAATAGGGGATGCTTGCTGATTGAAGTTAAGAAGCATTTGAATGAATATTGAATTATCCAAATCTTTCATGAAAATAGTTTAAATTTATTTGAACAAAGAAAAATAGTTAATTTATATGAAAAAATTGTTATGTTATAATTCTTAGAAGTTCTATATTCAAGCATTTGTATTTGCCGTGAAAAGAATTACACTGATTAAGATAAATAAATCTAATAAAAGGCCAACTTTGAATCATAATCTTTAAGAAACAATAAATCGTCATCGTTTATTTTTCAATATAAGCTATTATGTAAATACTTAGGATTTAGTCGACAATGAACTATCAACTAATATTGGAACGCAACTGATAAAAACTACTCCTATTATTATGTGATTAACAATATATGAAATTATTTTTCTTCAGTACTAAAAGCTGAAGTGATGGCAATATTTGTTTTTGACGTGGGTAATGCTAGTACCAGATTCGAGCTTTTCTTGTTCCGATTCGCTTGAGAATCTGTACTGACTCTCTAATGACTTGTGCTAGATGAAGAATTTTCTGATCTACCGAATAGTAGAAATTTGATTAGAAATCAACGAGATATAAGTGATGGGTATGCTGGGTGATCTCAACGGTAATGTGTTGTTTCTTTAGCTTAAGGTTGAATTTGTATAACGATATATTAGAGATTTTTATTACTCCAATTATACCTATATTATGTGGAAATATACTCTGGAAGATATAGTTTGACTCATCCGACTTTGTATCTCAATCTGTGAGAGACATATAGATTTTGTAAGGTAATTCAATTAATCAGAAATAGCAATTAATATGATCGGTTGACTGACTCAACATGCCAGTTAAAATTCTTCTATCGTAAAAGTCATGCCTTTACTATGAGAGGGTAACATGTTATTAGCTTGCATAAATCGATATAATTTGTTTTATTTAATTCACAAGTATGCACAATGTCATCCATAGCATATGTGGTTCGGTTATTTTCGACCTTTTTGAGAAAAAAGGCACATAATGGATAGATAATCTACGATACAATACATAGAAAATAAGAAGTATGATAGATTATCAAATTATGAATGGCAAGATGGTAAAATATATACGGCAGCAACGAAAAAGAAAGCAGCTGGCAGAAAGGAAAGATCACAGATGATAGCAATTGATTATAGCGCTACGTGACACTAATTCTTGAACAACAAAATGGACAGCTTTAGCGGTGCATATGTAGACATGATGAAGAAATGAAATAATATGCAATATATGAGTTGATGTTGATCACAACAGTTACATATAATTAGTTTAATCAAGGCATACACTAACTTATAAATGAGTATCTTCGCTTGTATCTCTCTTGAAGGTATGCATAAAAATGAGAATTTCACAGTGAAGAATGTGTAAATTTAAAGATCTACGCAGCCACACGCTCGAGAAACGATAGTATAAGTTAGCGTTTTCGATAGTCTACGATCGTTTCTGATTGCCGCAATACTCGGCTTGGGAACACAATTATAAAAATATGAAAGATATGGTACCCCAGGACGACCATTACGACGACCTGATACGATCGTAAATGACCGCATACGGCAACGTATACTGCCCATGTCCAAGAAAACGGTGCGTAAATGACCGTAAACGGCGTAGAAACGGTATAGAACGTTGAAAAACGACGCCGTTTTCCGTCAGCTCGGAAAGCGACGAAATAAGGTGAAAATGAATGCCTTATTATACCATTTTATAGCAGTTTCAGGCCTATTAAGATGTCCGTTCCGACGGTCGGAATGATTGTCCTGGGTACTATTTTATAACGTTTCCGACCGTAAGTCGCCGTAATTTGATGTTTTGACATGTACCGTATTTCGCCATGTCATCAACGGTTACTAACGTCCGTAATGTGGTCGAATATGTCAGTATGCGACCGTATACGATCGTTTTTGGCACGATGCAAAACGACCGTAATACGGTGCATACCAAACGGCCGTGTACGATCCAAGTTGATCGACCTGGGTAATCAACCAATACAAATTGAAAAACAAGCGAAAATTTATGTCTATTGTTCAAAGTTGTACAAATTTTTCATGATCAAACACCAAAGGAATTATCTGATCGTGCAATTAATGTATCACAACATATTCAACAAAATATTCAAGATGGTCAAGCTTTATGAGTAGCTGCCTAATTCGACTTCGAATATAAATGAAATTTTCCGAAAATCCTATTGTGTACAGGCAAAAGATAAAGATAAATTTTATCGTATTTATAAACTTTATAATTCGAATTGAGGCTGTCATATAAGTCCACTCGCACACTCACGAAATACGTCGCTGTATCCACCGTTACACATGCCTCCGGCACACCCACCAGTCCCTTCGCGGCACCCTCAGTTGCGCAATATACCGATACTCTTTTCCAGCAAGAGTGGTCATTGTCATCGCACGTAATGAGTAAGCTATCTCGAATAACTATGCTGCGATCACACGTCAGTTTCCAGCAACTCATATCAGAATGCTACCGAGCTGCCTGCGTTCACTTTTTGCATTATTGAGATGACTTTGAGTATTCGTGAGATTGCTAGTAACACTTCCGAGGATGATAGTAGCATACTGGAGGTTCCTAATAGCATTCCCATGATTGCTAGTTACACTCCTGAGATTGCTTGCAGCATACCTGAGCATGCTAGAAGGATATCTGAGATTGTTAGAAGAATATCTGAGCATGCTAGAAGCATTTCTGAGCATGCTCTAAGGATACCTAACGATGATAAAAACATATCAGCCGTTCCAATAAGTATTCCTGCGGATCCTCGAAGCATACCTCAGTGTGGGACTCGCTTCCTACAGAGTTAACTAACATCCTCGGGGTAACTTCTGATTCTAGGTGAAAACGTGCAGCCATTTTGGAAGGTGCGTATGTGATACCTACTCTGATCTTCCTCTCTAGGGCTATCAGTGAATGTGATGAGGGTGGGTGTGGGTGTTGACAATATGTATCAGTTATCCTTTACTAAACAGTTTCATTATTCTGTTAGAAGAGTGTCGGATGTGGTGTTGTTGATTATACAAAGTTTTGCCAATGTACAGGTTCTGACCTGGCTCAATAGTCGAGCAAGCGCACTTTAAAATTTGCACTTTCTGAAATGCCATCCAGCGATGCTTCAATTCGAATTATAATATTTATAAATAGGATAAAATTTAAACTTTTGCTTTTTTGCCTCACTTATATGATAGCTAAAGTTTGAATTATAAAATTTATATTTAGGATAAAATTTTATCTTTTGCTTTTTGCTGTAGCTATATGAGTGCCGGATTTTTTTTATTTTCGAATTGATATTGTGTAGTTGAACCTTCATTTATATTCGAATTCGAATTATAAGCATCTCATGAGCTTTAGATATATACAACATAGATTTCAGCGGTCTGAATTTTTGACCAACGATATCGGTTCCATCTGTCTTATTCTCTACGTTTGTGTAACCTTTAGTTGATTGGTGATATTTGTATCATTTATTTTCAGGCAACAAATAGATTTCTAAAACGTGTATTTTTTATGTCTGAAAACAGTATACTGTTGTCTACATTGAAAAAATTTCAACTTCAGTATTTTATACAATGAATGCTACCTTGATGTCAGATGTGCAAAGTTCTTTAAAAAAAAGCACCTTTATACGCTGCGTAAGTCTGAAGATAAACAACTACTACTGGAAAAATTGAAATATGAATTCACTGAGAACTTCAGATGAGCGAAAACAATAAAACGATATCGATTCGACATAACAACAAAGATTTATTAATCGTAATAGTGTATGGGCACTATGCCTGAACTGATGATGCTCTAAGCACAATATAATCACATCGAGGGGTGAGGGTGTGAGTGTGGGTGTGGGTGTGAATGTGACGAGGAGATTCACACACACTCACAGATGGCACCATCGAATGATGAAAAAATGTTCTTTCCTCCCAATGCTACGTAAAATTCGTGATCGTGATCGGGATCGTGATCAAAAATATCAATCACGCAGTACACTACTAGAGAGCATGTAAATACACTAATGATGTCGCTTTCTGTTTTGCTCAAAATCTTGTGAGAAGATAATAGTAAACGATATTTTTCCTTGATCTTGCCAAGATCTTAAGTACAGATTTATCTGATACAACCAAGATATGTACATACAAGTTATCTTTCCAAGATCTTGATAAGATCTTGCTTACAATATGTTCGACTAGGCTAAAATTGAAAATTTATTTTTAAAGTTCTTCCGTAATTTCCGATTCATTATATAGTTGTTCTTAATTATACAATATTATTTTATTTTCATGCATCCTAGTGCATAGATGTTTTGTTAAATATGTTCCGAAAAACGACGATGAGTACTACCTCGAGTACTCGTATTTTCGTAAACGAGTAATTCTTAGAGAGAAAACTCACTAGAGTACTCGTCATAAAACACGAAAAGTATAGTTAAGCACAAAATTTATCGAGTACTCACTCGAGTAATCTGAGTACTCATGCTACAAACTCATACTCGCTGGACGAGTACTTTCACTAGGGTAGATGCACTAATTATAAATGTTTTGGTACAGCAGTCGAAACGCAAGTAACGAAGAGACATTTTTTAAACTTTGAACAAGTGTATCTAGAGAATGGGTAGAGCAAAACAGTTGTTATTTTCAACAAACACTTAAGTAAACAAGTTCTGTAGTAGTTCAAAGTTTGAGCATTAACCATATAACTGTTCAAATTTTATGATCAAAATACTAGCCTGAAGCGTACAGACAAAAAAAGGTTCTCGGTTTCTAGTCGGTGTGTAATTACTGATAAATGCTGCGAATTGCTTCATGCTAATGAATTTTGCTAGCAAGAGTATTGTAACTTAGATTCAGGAGTATCTTTTACTGAAGAGAAAATATGAATATCATGCAAAATGAGTGAGTTATTAACGAAATTGAAAGTAACGCACAGACACATTTTTTTAGAAAAAATGTCTGTTCCGAGCGAATTTGATATCAACCAAAGTATTTATTTATTAAAAATAGTTGATCATGGGTAATCGGATACGCTGTTCATGATTCTGAAGTTTATTTTGCTTGAAACTCACGTTTGGGTGGGAAATTTGAATATCAGAGCCAAAAATGGCCAATCCAAGATTTTCGATCCAGATAATTCTGAGGACGCTATTGTATAGAGCACATCAAATTACCAATGTATTCATTCGAAAAAAAGTAATTCATAGTAGAATATGAAGTTTTACGAGGTGCATATTGATTATGTTGAGTGACAACAGAAAAAATGTCTGTGCGTTTCCCAGTTTTCAGAGTCAAAGAAAAAAAATGAAGAGAAACCAATACGCTCATCGAATAGCACGTAAAAAGTTAACGATAGGCCATTGATCAAAATTAAGAAAACTGTTTTAATCTCATGATGCGATAAACTAAGAGCCCTGTTTGGTAGCGTACAGACATGAAAAATATTAAGGTTTCCGGTTCATGTTTTTTAAACAGAACATGGATCTGGAAAAATTCGATGTAGTCATAAAGAAAGTCCAAACATTTTTCTACAAACTGCTACGTGACACTTCATGTTTACCTCTTTCTTTCCGTGTCTCTCATTTACATTTTGAGAAGCACTTCCAAATCAAGCCTATACCCTGGTGGCCGATAATCTGTTTCGGTCATATTTCCCAGCCTTACTTATGCTGTCGAACCAATCAAAACAGAGTTTCTTATGCAGAAAAGTGTCTTTTTCAAGATGGTATAGTTTGTTTTGAAAACAAAACAACTTCTACTTTAGACATGTTGGTTGATCGTTAGCCGTTTTGGCTGACAGGTCGATTGTCTATGTTCACGACTACTCACATCGGTCATAGAAATCTAGTTTCACTAATTAGAAATCATTATAATTAGGATTTAATCTCTAATTAATCATTAAAATCTACCGTTTTTATTACTATAACCCATAGTTACGACAATAACGTATATTTTTATTACTACAGACGTTAGCTACGAGTGCATGCTACCGCTACAGAAGCTAGCAACTAGTTTATGCTAGTATTATTGCTATTATTACACTCATTAACCTACAATAAACAGATGAACATTTTAATCTTTTTTTCTCGCACAAATACGTTCATCTAGAGCTTGAATCCACTTTAGTGTATTTAGAATTCGCAACTTTTCCATCTACTGGGAAGCTTTTATCAAATTTTTGTTCATAAAAATGTATCAATTTCTCACCTGGTAATACGGAAAAATGGAAACTTCTCAACATTCTATGTAACATCTTTGATCAACCATATCGATAGCTATATCCTAAATACTGTTTAAACTATTATCATTCACAATATTTCTCAATGAAACCACTAAACCCTTCAGCATGCTGACATATTCTAAACAAAAACCTTTTCATATGTTCTCTCTAGTAATATTTCCTATTTATAGATCCAACAAACTTCAAATATTAAAAAGGTTTTATTATCTTATTTTTGAACAAAATATGATCTCACTACACTGAATAATACAACTTCTATTTTATCAGCATCTAACTGGTCGAAATATGTGAGTTCCACATTTTAGCTCAAACGGCACTGCGCTGAAAAGCTTTTTGTTCTTCTTCCAAAAAGAATATATGTTCATTATAAGTAAATCAACTATTACTTTGTTCATTATTCCACCAGAACTTTTGTTCTCGAATGGACAACATGTAGCGACAATCGAGAGAATTTTTAAAAAAGTATTTTTGGCAAAAAGATGTATTCGTTATACTAAGGTTTTTCTTATCATGAATTTCGTATTGTGGTGCATCGGACTTCTTCTTTTAAGAGGTTGTTTATCGTATGAAACCCTTATAAGACAGATAGTTTTGAAATTTCACAACGCAGAACTTTATTGACTTAATTTGCTTTTCTTTTCTTCTGTTAACAGTGTAAATAGAAGAAAGAAAAAACCGCAACTTGTTTTCATCTTTCTTTCTTTATGTGTTAACTTCCAAACAGTTTGCATTCATACCGTTACCATGGCTGCGTTTATACTACGCTACACGTAGGAGAAGACGATATTGTCGCATTTTCATTATTCTTGAATTCAAATCCATGCAGAATCATCAACCGAACGAAGTGTCGGCATCCCTACCTGATCAATCAATCGATTCAACATTTGAAAAGCTTATTGCTCGATTAGAACAATGTAAATCTGCTCCTAAGAGTACGGTTGAATCAAAGAAAAAGATCTGGTCAGAATTTCTTCCTATTTGGGCTGATATTCTTCAATTCACTCCCGATGAGGCAACATTGTGTTATGAGAAATGTACCCAAGTATTAGGCACATTATTACAATCGGTCAACTTTTTTTCAATAAAACGCGAGGTAGACATCGCTAGACAAAGCCTTTTCACTTGCATTACTCAACTGAATCGAGCACATTTTAAAGAATTTCTTCAATTGCCGGAAGACAAGGAAAAATCGAATGGAAATCAAATATATTTCGCTCATCTTGAAAAACTTCTATTCGTCGCTGCCCAATGTACTCTATATGTTAATTTTACGACAATCGATGAACAACAATTTATTGCTGAACATACCGAATTAATTATAGTTTTGATTGAACGCGTTGATCGGGCTATGCCCGAACATGCTGATTTCACGATACAGAAAGATCATTCTTTAGGCAGTCTTATTGAATCAATTTTATCCCTTCTGTGGAATCTAGCAGATCGAACAGTGCTAGTCCCAACAATTTTGAAATGTGGTTTGTCAAAGAGAATCGTAAGTTGGCTTAGACAAGCACCTATGATAAATGATAAAGGCCGACGACCATTTATTAGTATTGCTCATAATATTTCTCGCCATGATGATGGAGCAGATGAACTCAATCAATTAGGAGCAATCCCAATAATCAAACAATACCAGAGTATGTAAGTAGATCTTAATGTTTTATCTTTAACATTGAACGAACTTAAATATTTGCTATTCTATTTCAAAGAAAAACTACTACTGTTGACGCGCGTAACCTCATTGCTATAATGACTCTGGCACTTCTATCAACACCAGACCAAATCAAACAGGATAAGAAAGGTATGAATGCCACACTCAATCAATTGCTTCAATTAGTGATAGGCGCTGCAAAGGGTGATCGCTTTCGATGTAATGGCTTTCATGTTAGTGAACCATTGGGTGTTCTCGTGAAAATGTTTGTAGTAGAAGAGCGCACACTGGACTATATTCTCTGTCATGCAGAAACAGATCCACCTTCAGATATAGTATCAACGATTAGTCTATTTATTTCCTTGTTTATGACTTTTGGAAATGCTTTCAAAGGAATTAGTTACTTAGAGCAATTTACTCTGATTGCTCTCTTGAACATTTTTTGGAGTATTTCATTTCAAGCAAACTATGCGCAGGAATTAGCAAATAATGAACAATTAATCAAGAAAATTCGAAGTTTACTTGACGATGAAAAGGAACAAGAAATTCTTGAACAATATAAACCTCGTTCGATGGAAGGAGCTCTACAAGCTGCTCGTGGTATTTTACACAATCTCAATTTTGACAATAGGGCTGATGTAAACATTGAAGAGCTTAACAGGCGTCATGAATCAGATCGGCCGGAATGTTTAGAAAAATATAATGATACTCTGTCAGAGCTTCCTTTGCTACAAAAATCCAAAGAAGTTGATATACCATGGATCATGATCAGTTATTGTCATGCTGATGATACATTTTGTAGCCGAATATTAGAATTATTTTCAACACGTAGTGAAACATTTCATATATGGATAGATCGAACACACTGTCAGACGGCTATTGATCTATGGGAGTCGATTGCCGAAGGAATGGAAAGTGCATCGGTCATTGTTTGTCTTCTTTCTAACAGCTATTTGGAAAGTAAATCGTGCCGTCAAGAATTTGTCTATGCCATTGATTCATTAAAGAAACCAGTACTGCCAGTCTTACTGGGAAACTTTGATCCGAAAGGTTGGCTTGGTATGTAAAATAACACAGTTTGTTCGTATTCTAAAAATAGAAATTTGTTTATTAGGTATCCGTATGTCTGGCTTGAAGTATGTTCGTTTTCGAGATCTGTTACAGCCAGATTCAAGTAAATTAACTGAATTGGTAAATACTGTGATAAGTTCACTGCCACAAGGCAAAACTATGGCTATCAAACATCTTTCATCACCACAGCATCATGATCCGCCAATATCTACTGTTTCAGTCACTTTGTTGGCCCCTCTGAATCTACGTCCTTTTGATCAATTAACTTGGTCAGTCGAAGATATTCATAACTGGTTTGCCTATCATCACATATCAAGAGAACTTCGTGATTTGTTTGATTTTCAAAACGGTGAAGAAATGCTCGACTATGCTCAATTACTTACAAAAGATCGGGAAAAACAGATGAAGATCTACTCAAACGTCTATGCTAAAAAATATGCTGGCAGTGAAATGGCTCCACATGATTTTATTCGATTTTCCAAAGCACTGAAGCAACTATTTAAAGAACATCAGCCCGTCTCATCTGTGATTGAGCAGAAATCATCTATGCAAAACAAAACAAGCGTTTGCACTATCCTATAATGCTTTAATACGAGCAACAAGTGTTTAAAATAATAAATTTCAATTGTTTATTGAGCAAATTGGACAACACAAGTATCTCGCTTCACTAGATTTATCATCTAAACTGATTGTCAAGTTCCTGGTTATGTTTTCTCGATATTCGCGAATCATATTCCCATTCAATCATTCCACAATCTGCTTTTTGGGTGTAACTGACAAAAAGATCATACTTTGAATCAACTAATCTTTTGAGAAATTAAAACTTCTGAAATAATGGTTAGTCAAAGATAGATAAAATAAAGTTTGCAGCTCTGTATTCGATAGATGAAGAAACTATCTATATTTTCAGTGATCAATTGAACTCAGGCGGCGTTTAAATCCAAACCTTTCACTATAGGGAAGAGGGCCAAACAGTAGAAATTAGGGTGTGAAATGTGAGTGTAGATTAATTAGATATTATTTTGTTGATCGTTAAGTGTAGATATTCTATCGTTTACAAAGCACTTTATAGAATAAACAAACCGTAGCTCATGGTGAATTAAACTGTTTGAATCAAAGAGATTTAATATTGACGGCTCTGATTATTTAGTCGATGAATTAATCGATAACATCAATTTACGTCCACGAATAATCAGATCATACGTTTTGTATGCGTTCAATTTTATTGCTCTAACCATATTTTCAAGTCTAGGCTCAGAAGATTTTTGGATACAACAAGATTCTGAACGCAATGAAAATCAATAACGTCAATAAAAGAACGATGAAATCTTTGAAAATCATATGCATATGGGTATACAAAAATAATTGTGTCTTCATTAGTGTCAATGCTTTGGGTGTGTGCTGGATTGAGGGTGTAGATGTCAGTTAACTCTGTATTTATGCGTCTATAACAAGGGCTGTGAAAAATTAGTTTCATGAAAAGAACTATGTACATGATATTTAGCTTTTATTTAAAATTTGGAGATGATCAAGGAGAAAATATGATAACGTGAAGTGAATTCTGTCTCAGCAAAATCGCATTCTAGAAGAAAACACGTATGGTTAGGCTACAGCACTGTAATTGCTATTAATTTTATTCTTTTCGTTGAACCTTAGAGTCAATGGTATATTTTTACATGCAAACCGTTTTGCGAAACATTTAAAAACTATTCAAGTCGGCGAGCTAATCTCAGATAAATACCAAAAGATTTTTATTTCTGTACACATCGTTACTTACTTGTCACTATTCACTAATACACTATGCAATCGTAAGTGTCTAATTTGTGCGTTACCGACCATAGTATTCTAGATTTAATGAGGAAAATGTATCACAGTCAGATATGTATCGTTTCTGAATTATGCATTGTACGCCTACAAAAATGTAATCATTCATCATTTTTTGCCTATTGAATACCATTGCATTTAATTAACTCAATATATGGCTAAATCGCACGAGCTGGCCATCTTGAATTTGCAGCAAGGTTGTATCACTGACACGAAATACACTGTAAAAATAGTTATTATTATGTTTGGTAGAAAGAGAAATGGCACACATATGCGGAAGTCTAGAGTCGAGTGATTTGGTTTTTCAGAATGAACTGCATGTGTCATACAAGAGTATGTTATACGGTTGCTGGACAAATCTATCGTAGCTAGTACTTTGTGCCGTAAAATACATCATATACAACACATTTTGTTTTAGTATACAATCTCAGTCAAAAAGAGAGATAACCACGCTTTATGAAACTATTGTTTGTCTATGATCCATGCAGCAAATATTTTTCTATTTTCGGATTGTAATTCATTATCGGTAAAATCTTACAAATTGTTGTTTTATACCTGAAGTTGAAATGATTCAAATATTGTTTGAATAAAAGAATATTCTTTCTCTCTGATTATATTAAATCTATACAAATGTATTTGTTTTTTTTTGTTAAACATCTGATAAACTTTAATCAAGAGTTTCTGCTAACTGTATTGTTCAAGCAGCGCAACCAAGGTAGAACCATGAGGATCTCAGTCCTACCACGATAGATTCAAGTTCTATCACCTGAGATTCCAGAATTGTTTTTCCTCAATATTTTCTCCGATTCCAATTATACACTAATCGAACTTTCGCCTGAAAAAAAAACGAGAGAATTTGTACTCAGTTGATAGGAATTAGCATTGAATGTTGTAGAAATTGATCAAAATTTTGTCTAATATGAGATGTATCATGATGCTTGTTTTTGATCGATCACAAGCTTGTAATAGCACTTTTCTAAAATCTACTGTGTGATGATAGATGTTTGTTAAAATCAATACACCACACGACATAAGTGTTCACAAAGTCTAATTGAAGAAACAAAAAATCAATATAACCAAAAAGAAAATTAAGTAGAGTAATGAGACAAAAAAAAGTTTATTGATAATTATTCAGCAGTCTGCTTCTGTATTTCATATTGAATAGGTTTTTTTTTCGTGTACTAAAATGCAAATAGATAATAAATAAATGCAAATAATTATCTGAATCAATATTCATATTGATGACACTGTGAATATGCTGTCAAAAATATCTAATTCAAATCTTTTCTCTTTTTTCAGGCTTCGGATAAAAACACATTCATATCAGAATTCATGATCGATAGCGATAATGAACAAACTTCAGGATATACATTAGTCTCTATATGAAATGTATCTTATTGTGTTTGGTCACGTATAATAGATAAAGCACAAAATGAAAATACCGGAAGTGCACCATACCACCTACAGGATCTATAGGCGCTATTTCATTTGGTTAACAAAAGGATCTATCCATCTACTACGTCTAAATTGTTTTGTCAACGTTTAATTGAAACAAACACAGTTAATCTATCATCTAATTCCTGTAGTTAATTCATGCATTATCTCGTCTATCATCAGTAGAAAAAAAAAGTATTTCTACCAAAATGATGTCGAGTCTTAGTAAATCTTTGCTTTTCGAAGATAGACATTTATTTATTAATTGCTAGTTTTACATCATTGTATAATAGTCTAGACTCATGTGTAGTCAAATACAATTGCGAGAAAAATTAAGAATTTCTCCTTTTTCCGACAACAACAATCTTCAAATACTATAGATCATTGAAAGCGATTAAGAAAACAGAATTACATGAAACTCTAAGCAGAGATAAAATTAAAATTTCGACGATCGATTGAAAGATACTATATCGAATTTTGTTTAGAAAAAATTAATTATCATTCTTCTATTAAAAAAATAACTCCAGAAAATTATACAGTAATGAAACATAGATTCGTTACCAAATTGTTCGCTTCACCTGTTAGAAGCCATCTAGCGTATCATCATATATAAATCCACCTTTTATAATTTCCATTTGTTTTCCTTTTCTTCGAAATAGAATAGATAGCTTATGAAAGCGTACATGTCATTCTTCTTGCCTTTGTTAAACATGACTACAAATTCTCATTTGCATTCAACACCAGAAACAATCAATCGAGATACATATATTGATTCATTCATGGACTTTTCAACACCGATGAGTACATTATCAAATCGTTGGATTTCTAATACAACAAAAATACAATTGAAAGGATTTAATGAGGCAATCTATTCTGATACTAGTAGTATTCCGACTATAATCAATAATAAAAATATTCATAATTATCATAATAACGAAACAGTATTTGATCAACTTTTACAAAAACTTAATCAACATGAAAGCAATGTTAATCATACACAAAATAACTTGCATTTACTCAATAGCCATCTATACGAATTAACAAAAGTTCTAAATCAATTTAAAAGTTTATTAAATTACAATTCTTCACTTAAAGCAGACACAGACCTTTTAGAAGCTCGTTTATTACAAATGTCAATTAAACAAAAACAAGTTCGCATAGCAATAGATAGTTTTCAGCAATCCCCAACAATACGTCAAGCACTTGATAATATGAATCAACAGGTATAGAAATTTGTCAGTTATTTTAAAAGTATTTTTTTTCCTTTTTTTTTATAGATTTCATCGCGAATATCCAATGCAACGGTGGCAACAAATCCAATGATGTATTATAATGATCTCATTATGGCCGTAAATTCAAGTATAAATCAATCAGCAAATTCAATCGAACGTTTTCATCATGAACAAAATCGTATAAAACATCGAACTGAAGATTATTATACGAAACTTAGACAAAGACAAGAATTACTCATTCAATTAGTTGAGAAAATTATTGAACAACAAAAAACAAGTGAAAAGTATATTGAAGCAATAAATATTAACAAATCTGAATTCGATAGTCATAGAGAACAATTAGCCGAATTCAATAAACTTACTGAAGAATATCAAATAGTTCAAGATGAAAATCGATCATTGAAGCATAAAGCAAAAGAAAATATTCAAATACTTTATAATTCTATTAATCAACTCACGGAATAAATCTTTATTTATTTTTATTGTTTATCTATTTTAATAAACCAAAACATGTTTTACTAAAAACACAGCTCTTGTGTATCAATAAAATCTAGGTTTTTTTTTGACATTTACAAAATTCTCAATTTAATTAATAATTCATAACTAAACTCGTGAGATAGCAATACAATTCTATTCAATAATTAATCTTACATAGACTAGTGATTGGCAATAAAAAGTTACATAGAATTCGGTGTTCTAGAACAATGATAATATTTTACGATTTAGAAACAAGGAAAAATACCCAAGTATTTTCTCTATTCGAACATCTATATTTAATACTTTTAAATCAATACAGATTCTATGTCCATAACTATAAAAGACTGGCTTGTCTGCTGATTCAACCTAAAATATATGATCGTTGTAGAATTAGGAAAAACATTTATTGTTCATAGAAATTTTATTTTCAATGTTTTGCATTTCTGTTGTCATAAAAATAAGAACGTCAAAAGAAAAAAGAAATAATCTTGACTAGATAACGTAAGATACCAAAAAAAAAGAAATAAATTGGCCATTAAAATGGTTTCTTTTTACCACGAGGAGCTTTCGTTGGTGTGGCTTTTGCTCTACCTCGACCACGACCACGAGTAGCCCCACGTGCTGTTGATAATGATGGTTGTGTTCGTTTTTGTGTTGATCTCATTGAACTTTGATCAAAATCATCGTCACCATCGTCATCATCACTATTGTCATTACTAATACCAATCGATTGTGTTACCATAATTTCATCGTCACTCGATTTGTCACCGTACGCTTTAATACGTTCTTGTCGAGCAATAACTAATAGATCCTTTCTTCGTTTTATGGCTTCTTCATCATCAACATTTTGCAAGGCTTTAAAACGCTTCAGTTCATCTTCAAGAGCAGCTACATCATCATTATATATATTACTGGAAAGAAATTTCTATAAAATCATTAACATAGAACTTTTATTTTCTTATACAAAAAGCTTCATCATTACTTGACTCTGTTCGATTTGTGCTTCAACCATTGTACTCAATGCATAAACTTCATCTTTATCAATGAATTCAGTCAATGCTGCTAACATTGATTTTTCATCAAGTAAACGTAAACGATTGGCCTATTAAATAGAAAACTTCATCTAGAGAAATATTTACCTATTTATTATTCTTTTTACTTCTGAGGCCGATTCAAAATATGCTTGAATAGAATCTTCAACACGTTGTGCTTGATGAAATTGTTCATTGGATATTTTAATAGCATTAGGATCAAGTTTGATTTCATTCGTTTTGAAAGCATTACTTTCACGCTTTTTATGTAAATTAATCATGGTTTTTGGATTAGCAACTTGATCGGAAAACTTTTGAACAAAACGAATATCATTAAATGAATCAAATATATCAAAACCAGTATAATCAACACGAAGACGTATTAAACTATTTCATATGTTTAAAAAAAAGAAAGAAAATAGTGATTCAAGAGAATTTATATATACAGTTTTCTTACGGCTTTTTTGGTTGTTTTGGATGACCACTATGTTCGTTTTGAGCACGTAAAAGTAATTCATTTATCTATTTATACGAAGAAAGAAGAGAATCGCAAAAATAGTAAACAGACATGTTTTTTTTACTGTATCAGTTAAAATTTTATCAAGTTTTTGTTCAAGTTTAGCATTTGATAGTGTTTTAAGTGCTTTTTCATCAATATGATCAGTTAATTGAATATCAAGAAAATAAAACTGTCGAACTGTTTGTAATGGTCGTCGGTGCATTTTAAATGTTTTTTTATAAACATGAAGAATACCAGCATGTTTTTGTAATTGTTCCCCTTCACTTAAAGATGTTGCGACTGTACTACCTAGTTTATCAAAGAGAAAAAATATGAAATTGATAGTATTGTGGCAAATAAAAGTCTATCCATTTTTTCAAAGAATGATCTTACGTGAAAAAACATTATAAATAGTTATAGGTGAATAAATTGTCTATAGACCATCCAACAGGTTGTCAGCATGTCTGGGAGAAGAGCATTGCTTTAAGTGAAAAAGGATAAAAGATTATTAAATAAGCTCAGAATTTCATAGGCTCATGGGTAACTTTTAAAATAATGAAATGTTATCTACCGATTACAGTGTTTTAAATGAATCTTAAACCCTTGCCAGCCGGCTCCCAGAAGCGACATAGTTAAAACTCTTCTTCTGCATATATTTTCTTATCTTGCCATAGAGATAGCAAAAAACTATTTCTTAAAATTGAACGGTGCTTCTATGTTGAATGGCTGTATGTTGCTATTTGGCAACAGCCAACCGTAAAGGGTCAAAACTTTGAAAAATTTATTTTTCGTTTTCAATCACCATAATTCACTATTTTGCGTTCTTTTCATTTAGTCATTCAAGAAAGAGCGTAGAAAAAAATATACGATACACCTGCACAGTTTCTCCGCGATTCAAATCCACTTTTGTATGAAAAATTTGACATACGTTGAACTTAAGGAAAGAGTAGCTGTGTGAGTTTTTGTGTTGGTGGGCATCATGATAGGTATTTATGTAGATCTTCTATTTCTCTACATCCAAGCCTATATGTAAATCAAATATCCATTTCCACACCAGTTTTTGAGAGCTGCAATACTACCATGCTGTTTTTTTTTCATAGAAAATTCCAGTTAAAGCTAGGAAAAGCTATGTAAATCCATCAGATATATTTTGTATGCTTTGTTCTTGTATGAATAAATGAAAAAACGCAAAATAGCCAATAACGAAGGTCGAAAACGAAAAATGATTTTTCAAAAATTTTGACCCCTCACGACCGGCTGTTGCCATTTGGCAACATCCATACCTCTTATTATCAGTACTCATTGAATCATCTCTTTGAGTTATACAATATACGATAGATCAAGACAGGGAAATTTACCACTAGTGACCTGTGGGATTGAATGAGTGATGGTACCATAAGAACATTTATTATGATTCAGTTGTTCTTTAGGAGTATTCAGGAGGACTCCGGTAATTTTCTCAGTTAAACGTTTTTGTTTCGTTTCATGGGCTATGAGTGTGTTCTAAAATATCTTGTAGTAATTATTGAACTATGGATTCACTATTTGTTCACAGTATAGCTAGACCTTTCTTAAAATATCGGCACAATGTTGCCAAATGACAACATCCGGCCGTAAAGGGTTAATCCTAAGAAAAATCCCTGCTAATAATCACTTACTCATTGGACCTGCGGCTTAAAGATTTTACAGGCATTAAGATAAAGCAAGGATATATTTTTTTTTCTGAATTGAATATCGAAACAGCATTAATTAAATCAAACTAACCAGGTTGAATAACAAAAAATTTCTGTACAGTATTAAATTCCGGTGTAATTCTACAATCATGTTCATGACCCCATATAACAATATCGAGAAATTCATGTAAAAATTGCTCTGGAATATAATTTTTTGGACCATGTGCAACACGATTTTGATGTATAACAAATATATTAAACCAATCATCAGGATTATTTGTTGGTCGAAGTAGATTGATTTGATTTTTCAGAAATATTCTATGTAAACGTTCATCACGTATAGAACCTAAACCATAAATAGCTAGATTTGTTTCTCCTTTACGAAAAAGTAATGGATGAATATCAATATTTTCTAGCGATGATAAATTTCCAAAATAGTTAACTAAACCACATGAATTAAGTAGATCAAGTGGACAAAGTGGTGTTGAGCCTGCTGGATCATCATGATTTCTAACAATGAAACAAAATTTGATTGTAAGTTTTATTTTTAATACAAAGAAAGAAAATTATACCCATGAATAGAAAATACTGGGGTACTAACATTTAAATTTGGATCTTTAAAATTAGCCCATGGAAATGGATTTGATTGAACAGTTGAAGAAAAATTAATTTTCTCATCGCTGATCAATTTAAATCCAATGGTTTTATCTCCAAGACAATATTTTCTTAATAAATTAATACATTCAAGTAGAATATGATTTGATGGTTTATTATCATGAAATAAATCGCCACCAAGTAAAATAAAATCAACATTTTCATCACGTGCTATTTGAAGACATTCTTCAAATGCTATTAAAGAATCACTAGCACGTTCATCATCTCGTTCGGCAAAACCAAGATGATTATCTGTTGTAATTAAAATTTTAAAAACATCTTCCGACGATGCAGGATCAGATTCTTCATCAGGACTTTCATTTTCATTCGAAGTAGGCGAAGGCATAGATTTTAATATTGATATATCGAAGACGAAATAGGAGTTAAAACACGCTGTACAATTCGATTGTTAATGTTCTGTTTTTGTCTTAATAATTATCCAATCTACTAAAAGAAATACTTCATTTTCAAGTGAATAGTACTAAACACAGGCCAACAATCAGACGAAAATCCCATAGAGGTCGTTGTTAAGAAGTACAGTTAAATTAAATTAAATTAAATTAAATTAAATTGCAATTTATGTTTTTGATCGTAGTAGTAATAGACTATAGTGAAATCAGTAGCTCTGCATTGTATAAAACAGGATGTGGTACATATCGATCTAGAATAATCTGAATTAAAAAGAATTTTATGGCGACAGTTATGTTTTTATTTCATATGTATGTTAATTATACATCTTTCATGTAAATTTTTCTATATAATGTTATATAAAGATTACAAATAATTAACTCCAATGGTTTTCAAAAATCTCTTCATTTTACAGGTATTATAGTAAATCTGTAATGTGAGCAATAATTTAGTTTAAAACCAATCGTCAAAATCTTGGCAAGTGTTCTAGTTGAAAACACTAGAATACTACTTACTAGAAATATCAAAGTTTTGAGACACTAGTATTTTCAGATCGAAATAAAATGTTGTTAGTGAAGGATAATCAGTTACAACAATAAAAATTTCACTCCTTGAAATATAGATCAATCGTTATTGTCGTTCAGTACAAGTAAGGAAAACAAATACTATGCGAGAAATGAAAGTTCTTTCAGTTGCCACTTCATTAAAATTAATAAATTAACTAAGAAGTAATCAGTGAGTATCTCTCTAATCATATGAGAAAAAAATTCTGAAAATTTCAGAATAGACTGTACGATACGAACTACATCTATGGTAAAATTTTGAGTAAGATTGAACTCCAAAACTTTCCTCATAATTACTGGCTCTCTAGAGGCCTTTTCAAGTTTCGAAACAAACTTTTTGTCTTACTATCATTTGAAATTCCTAAAGAAGGGTTTATACCATTTGAAATTGGTTTTCAAAGTCTGATTCAGTTTTACGAGAATTCTTTCGTCTGTATATTGCTACACCCTCAGGTCGCTAACGGAAAGTTAATTGAATTTTTTGAAAAATCTAGGTATGCTCAGCAAAAATTTTCAATATGGACTTTGTAGTCTTAAGAGTTGTCCACAGAATTTCTTATTTAATTTTCGAAAATGTGGTATCAATTCGGAGATTTTTTAAACCAAACGACATGAAGTAAGAGTATATGTCGTTTTTTTGAGTCACATTGGTATAGAGAAAATCGAGTGCTAGTCGGTCGAATCGCTAATTTACACTTGCCCATGAATAGAACATATCGACCGCATTCAATGTATTGAAAATTGTATATAATATTTCATCTAGTAGATCGAGTATATGAAATATCGTGTGTTTAAATTGTTCATGCTGAACGATTTTTTTCTCAATTTAGATGTTTTCATTGTCTTTCAGTTTATATATAGATATCTACATAAAATATGTTATTTTTCTTGCTGCTGTTCATAAAAATAATATTGATATAGTCATGGTATGCAAAGTAACCTTCTAATTGTGGAGCAAGGTTAAGGCAATTAACAAATGATCAGCGTGGACGGCACGGTTAATTTTTGTTCGCAATTAAAACACAATCGTTATGTGATGGTGCATATTTTCGGTATTAAAATATAAGAAAACCCTCAGTCAATCTAAGCAAACTTGTTATGATGAAATCGAATGATTTGTTATTGGTCTTCAAAAAACATATGGCAAATTGATATGCCTAGACGCATATGAATTTTTTTGTATGGCAAAGATAAATAATCTACTGGTACAACACATACAATATGAAAGAAAAACGAATTTATGAAAGAAAAAAAGACCATGCATGTGTATATATTCAAAGAAAAAATAATAATGATAACAACAAAGAAAAATGCTCAAAAGTTATACTTGTTGTTTTATCGAAGCTTTGTAACGGGCGAAGAAGAGAACCGTTTTGCATGCATTTTGTAAGTCAGATATTTCGAAGTAAACGATACGAAAGGATTTTCTAGAAATTCATATTTGTAAACGGGTTTAAAAAACACGGACGACTACTGTATATCTAATCGAGAAAATAACAAATCAATCGAAATGACTTTAAACGTGAACATTAAAAGAATATACAATCTTAACTAATCGCACATACGGTAGTTTCATCAACATGTAAAATTCTCAGAAGTGCACGCAAAAAGTAATTTATTGTTCCAAATCGTCCACTCGGCGCGGAATCATAGAAATGTAAGCATATGCTAGCTGCGGATCCACATGGATTTCCACTAGCACAACATTTCGTTGCATCACCACCTGATGCTACTTGATCTTGTAAAAATATTCCATTTGCTGTAGAGACAATATCTTCAATACTGATGATGTCATCCCAATGGAATCTATAGAAATAGAAATAATGAAAAACTAAAACAAACGCAGACAAAAATAGAAATTTTACCGAGCATCACCAAGTGCTATGGATGTCAATATAACACAGGCTTCAACAATCAATTGTCGATATTCAGTGAACGGGACACGGTTAAGTGCTTCTTCAACGCGTAGAGCAAATTTAATTTCTTCTTGAGTCATTTCTTGTGTTAGACTGTTATATAGAATATAATCAGCTATTTTAATACCTTTACACTAAAATAAACGATAAACAACATATATTTATTATGGCAAGACTTTGTTTAATATCAATGAGATACTATTAAGTAAAATTTCGAAATCGAGCAAACATTGAATTTTACGCAAGACGTGATACGTATATACAGAAAGCATACTGATGCAAGAGTGTATTTTCTACTAATGTATCTTTCCACTAGAATATATACCTTTTCAAGTGTTTGCCAAACTTGTCCATAGAATTTAACTGGTACACGATTCAAAGCACCATCAAGACGTCGTCGTCGAATCCACTGACCATGTTTACCAATATCATCATCATCTTCTTCCGGCAGATGATCGGCCCAATTCAAATGAACACTTAATTTTCTTGTGCTCGCATCTTTAATTTCATTACGTATAATGCGCATATCACGTTCCTGTTTAGATAAATCTGCTAATTCTGGTATTGGTTTTGTTGAATATTCAGTTATACCGAATTCTTTACCACTTAAAATAATATGCAATAAACATTTTATTTCATATGGACTTAAATTTAATAAATGATCTGTTGTATCTTCATCAGTCGATTGTAATGTGCGTTTTAATTCACCAAGCATTACCTGCACAATAAGACCTACACGTATACGTATCATACCGGTGAATAATTGAGGTTCAGTACTGATAAATGTATGTAGAAACACGAGTATTTCTTGTGTTAACATAACCATTGTTGGATCATCTCCAGTTGCTGTTACTATGGTAGCATACAATTGTTCAACTGTCATCGGACTTGTTAAAACGTGTTCACGTGGTGCTGGTGGTAAACCAATTGTTAATTGTTTTTGTTGTGCAAGTATAGCAATTAAACTTTGAGCAATACTTTGATTTTGCATTCCTAACATACCAGCAGAATGACGTACACACCACCAAACACGTTGTTTACATGCGCTAGTATAAAGTTCTTGAATAAGATCACGAACTGTTACATGATGTCCATTATGTTCGAATTCGAAATCAATTCCCCTATGTAAATAATTATAATTGTATATTTTCTGTTCTAGAAATTTCAAAGAAAATATTTTTCTAGAGGATTCCTTTCGTTCTTATAGCAATCTTCAAAACGTTTTCCGAAAGAAAATAACATATAAACATAGGTTCTCAATTGTTCAAATTTATGAAGAACAACTATGAAAATAAGTAATTACTAGTAATTCAATGTGTTATTATTGTTTTTTGCTTACTTGTTCATACATAGATAATGTAAAATGTCAGCTTGATCATGTATAGATGCAGCATGTGGAAGTAGAGCAATAATGTCATGTACTTCTTTATCTCTTAATAAACTATCTCTTCTATTTGATGTTGATAACGTATGGCTGTCAGTACGAATATGACTTAGAACATTTGTATCAGCTTGATCATCTTGTTCGTCAGTATTATTTGGATTAAGAATACTCTGCGCTACTGCGCCATCATTTGTAGGATGACTATAACTATAACTACGTTTAACAGCTCCACGTATTTGTGCTAGTTTTTTAATTCGATATCGCTTTTGATAACGATAGTCAACGTTTTGATATGACAAAAAGGTTGACATTTGATTAAAATCTGAACTTGATTGTAATAATTCCATTAGTTTTTCTTCAACATCTTCATTGTCATCTTCATGAAAAACAAAATCAAGACTCGCTACGCATGATGTATTAATAAAATCTTCTAATTTTCCCATGTGTACTCGTACACCATTTGTATAACCGGCTTTTATTTTCTTTAATGTTTGTACAACATTTTTAGGCATAGGATCTACATCGATTATATCTGAACGTAGAACAAATACAACAACAGGTCTTCCAGTTATATTATTCCAATTTCGATTTAAAAACGCTATGTAAGTTCGAAAACGATCTATTATATAATCGATATCGGATGCTAAATAAAATGTATGTTGATCCATAAACTAAAATAATGAAAAACAAATTCAATAATACTTCTACAAAATTCGAAAAATAAAAACTAACCGATGGTGTAAATACTAGTGTTCGTCCACATATTGTATAAAGTTTTGATGTTGAAAACGGACCCATATCAAATGATGGTCTACCAGTGAGACCGAGCCGTTCATTTCGACCTAAAACAAAAAAAAATATTTATACGAAATAGATTGTGTTCTTTTTTTGTGACTGTTCTAACCAAGATGTGAATAAATATTTTGTAAGACTTGTACAGATCGAACTTGTATTAAATCAAGATCTTTTATTTGTTGAATATGTATGTTAACTGCTGCTAAGTTTTTTTGAATGACTTCACTATCAGTTAGCAAACAAACTTGAACAAAACCTTCTGGCTTAGGTTCAGTTATAAGACGTCGATTTAATGGATCAAGTTCACCAGGTGCTAAGAAACCCTTTTAAAGAAAAGCAAAGACGAACTTATTTCAGTTGGAATATCAAAATTAACGTACATCTTTAACAAGCATGGCCAACACAAAAAGAGATTGACCCCACATATGAGGTATACGGCCCATTGGTATTCGATCTGTACTATGTGGATTATTTTTTTCAACTTCAACCTAAAATAATAAAATGATATAAATACTGTATTCGATTTGTATCAAGTGGATTTGACATTTTGTTTTGTTTTTCAAATAAAAATAGTAATGAATATAATGTGTGTTATGTAACAAAAGAAGTTTCCTTGTGACAGTTATCGTTTAGAATAGATTTTACAAGGGAGATTCAAAATTTCGTTGTTACTAACGGGGTGTGCGAAAGTTTTGAGACAAAATGTTTGCTCATTTTTGATCTGCTTGAAATTATTTCCGGCGAGTCAAAATCTATGCGCTAGAACCAGAATTTTGTGGTCTTTCGGATTATGGACTTAGAAATTTTGTGTCGGCTTTTGTTCGAGAGTAGTCAGGGAATCTTTGAAAGGTGTTAACAATTAGTTTGGACTCTGAACAAACAGGTTTTGCTAACCCCTATAAGTCGCTTTGCGAATATGCTAAAAATTGTCGGATTTGGTAGTTTTGTAAAGTGAACAATTCTCTACAAAATGTGGTATTGAACTAAGCTGTAGCATTTACCCAAGGAAAGCTATACGCATTTTTCCAAGACCTCCTTTCCACTTCAAACGGTTTTGGTCAAAAAAACAATTTTTCAAAAATGGCGATGTAGGCAACACGAAAATTCAGGTGCCCTGCCGACAGACAAAAGAAAACTCAAATAGCACATTTTATAGCGTAGATTTTGCTCTACAAGTTGGTATCATAATATAGGTTCCAAATTTTAGTTTCGGATCAGAACAGTGAAAATATAAAAGTGTGCGGAAAACATTTCTGTCCAAACTAATTTTTTGGACCTTGCAAAGATTAACTTACTACTCTCGAACAAAAACCGACACAAAATTTCTAAGTTCATATTCCGAAAGAGCATAAAATTCTGGTGGTTGACTCGTCAAAAATAATTTCAAGTGAATAAAAAATCAACAAACATTTTGTCTAAAAACTTTCGCACACCCCGTTAATATGTCACTCTAAAAATCACAATGACAATCATTGATTTCGTTTCTGTTTATCGGACTTTCCTGAGTAGTTTTCTATGCGATAAACAGTGAGGCTTCAAAATCGATTATTCGAGAGAGAGAGACTGTTTCAATTTTGATGAGAAATAAATTAGCTTTACGAGAATGAAGCAAAACTTCTATCTTTCATATCTTTACCATTGAAATCTTGCAAATAGGTAGTACTTTCCGTCCACTGTTAACGCTAGCTTAATAGTACAGATAACAACTCAAATTTCTTTAAAAAAAATATCACACTTGATATAACTTCAAAAGTCCATCTATAACATGATTTATGTGCAACACATAGTATCCTTACGCGATCTGGTGGTACAGCATATAATTCTGGTACAATTTGTACACCTTCAGGATCTTTAATAATACATTTTTCGAGTAGACTACAATAGTTTGAAACCTAAACCGAATAGAATATTTCTCTAAAAATGAAACTAAGTTGTTTTGATAAACCTGTTCATCATCTTCACGAAATAATCCATCAAGAATTAGATAACAAAAGAATAATGGCCATTCACATTCAATTTTTTCAAACCGTTTGAGTTCATGTGGATCATAATGTAATCTGGATGCATTCTTAATATTGCAGAATACAAACAATATTTTAAATCGAGCAATCGCTAGACAACATACCTCCAGTGGTGTTTTATGACCATCACGTAAAAATCTCGCTAGACCATATCGACCTTGTAATTTTGTTATGATACCTGTTTTTGTTTCGGCTACTAAATCAAGATCTCCAATACTAAATGCTGGATAACTAATTATACTCAATAATGATGCATCCGTTTCCTAGATGAAAACAAAAATTAAATAAAAAAACATTAAATAAAAAAAAGTACTAGTTACTTTTGAAAATGATTCACGTGGTAACATTGCTTTAAGTACTGAATGACACCAATAAATATAATCTGCAGAGACATGTATAATAGATCGTGGGCCACCATTACTGCCAAATAAATCTAATTCATTCAATGCTTCTAGTGCTGCTTTAGCCATACCAACTGAACTTGAATTCAGTTCTGGATAGCCATGATTAGTTTTATCACCTCGTTCCCAAATACCATAATCCTTAAATAATTAATAGGATATTCATTTTTCTTTCATTCAAATTTCTTTTATCTTTACTGACTGGAATCATATATGATTGTTCGATGTAAAAGATGAGATTCTGAACAAAATCAACTTCATCAAGAGTATAAACAATATGTAGGCCTAGAAATACACATGAAATGAAAGAGTATTTTCTCTATCTTGTTTTTTTCTTCTTCTATGAACCTGATGATGTCATTTCGCCGAGCATTAATAAATATAATGAAGTCGCATCTAATTGTAGATGTCCCCATTCATTATCGCCTACAGCAGTATTACCTAAATTATTAAATATAAAAACAGTAAGAAACTATAAAGAAATTTTATTTTCAAATAAATCAACCTGTTACAGAAGAATATTTCGCATGTAGAGCATCATCACGACTTAATGTTGTTTTAAATTTTTCAACTTTTTTCACTTGTTTCATCATACACGTCAGCAGACCACGCATAGTTTTAACAACGCTCTAAATTGTTCAAAAGAACAACAATATATTTCAATGATTTAGTTCATCTTATGGTTACTTGTTCTAGTTCATAACATTTTGTCCAATTTTCCATTTGATCCAAATGTTTCTTATACGATAATGATAAACCCCAAACAGCCATTATAGCATAGACATTATCACGCACCCAAGCATGATCTGTATCTTTACCAGCAGCAAAAAGACCTGTTAACGGATTTTGATTGCATAAAATAGTTTTTGCTACTGTATGATAGTAATCATCGAGGGTCATCTCAGATGTGGCCGATGTCCGACCACGTATTCCGCCAATACTTGCTTTTCGCTGAAGTTTAACAGACATTTATATTTTTGTTTTGTTTTGTTTTCTTCGTATTACATTCTCAGCGAAAATTCTCTAAAAATAAATAAAAAACGGTTTATTTATTAATTAGAAAGAGCTCTTGACTCTTTTAGAACCCGTCAGCAGATCTACGATGATTTATCCAACTAGTCTATCAATAGAAAGAAAGAGCAAGCCAGGAAAATAGCTCGATTAATATGAGACAATATGACTCAATCATTGAGTATTGAATAACCAATGGTATTCTATTACGATAGGGATCACAGTATGATGATTTGTTTTCCATGTATGTATTTATCATCGGTCAACATCATGGTATATGACGTAAAACAAGAAGCAATACAAATAAAGTTTGAGAAATACAAACACTATTAGCATTTTTAGATGAAGTAACATTTTTATCTAAAAATTGAATAATTTCAAAACACGAACATCACTATTTCGTATTCAATGATTGCACCATAAGATGTAACATGGTCTGTGAAGAATTCTTAGAATTATTCATATAAATATAGATGTGCAAATAGCTATGATTAAAAATAGATCACAGGTACAATACGAAAAATATCTACGTGGCCATACGCAGATAGAAATTCTCATGTAATCATTGATGATAAGAAATTTCTTAATTTTGATCTTTCTGTATGTCAAATGATCATTCATATGTGAGATTATTTTACAGTACAGTTCGACAACTAGTACAATCGTATTCGTCGTGTATCACATGCAAATTGATTTATGGTTATCAACTTTCATTTTCACCTCACATTACAATACGCTCAAGTCAATAGAGAACCCACATAGTCCTGCAAGCAATGTTAATTATCATGAAAGAATTCAAATCATGAGCTAAATTTTTAAGAGTGTCAAACAAGGAATACTCTCTGTAAAAAATCGTTACCTCAATACAAAGTTAAAAGGAAAACTAAAATACGGCGATTGAAATAATTTTTGTCCCATCGATAATATACTAAGTCTTATATGAAGGAATTATATTTATACTATTTTTTCGAAGACATACACACGTAAATAAGGAGCAGAAAAAAATGAAATAAACAAATAAGAAAATATGCACAAGAGTTTATATAAGATAGAAAAAAAAGTAGTCGAACAATTTTAATCAGAACACATAGGTTCGTTTTGATAATTAGGTAGACTTGGAATATTACATAATGGTCGAAGTATCATAGTTTTTGATCCTAGTGAATCTTCAGGTACAGGTGTTGTATCCATCGAATCGTCTTGACCAGCATCTGTTGCTACTTTTTTATTATGTGTTGTTGCCGGTTTCGCATCTTTTTTAACAAGAATATTTTCAACCAAATCAACATAAGACATTAATTCATTAGCTTCATCAGCTTCGAAGCCCTAATAAAAAAGCACCAGTATTAAATTTTAATTTTAAATTTCAAAAGAAGAACTTACTTTTTCAATAGTTTGTTCAATGAGTTTTGTTAATAGATACCGAAGTTCATCAATATCATTAACACAATCAACAATAAATTGTGGATCGGGTCCTTGTATTAATTCACTTGATTGTTGTTCATCATCGTAAGCCATTAGAACTTGTTGACATGATGCTATTTCCGAATTAAGATAAGCAATTGTACTATCTAATTTTGTTATTGAATCGCGTACTGGCGTAGATACTGCTTCTTCAGGTTTTTCTTGATCGATTTTACTCAAAACAATTGTTTTGTTTAATCGTTTACAAAATCGTTCTCGTTTACGACTTGCACGTTCGCGATTCTCTATTAAAGTATTCATATCTCGATTAATGCCAGCAATAAGTTTTCGGCGGCGAATAGCATTTGTAATCTAGAATAGATAATTGGCAAGAAATAGAAACATACTATATAATTAATATGAAATAACGTACGCCTTGTTGTATAGCAGCAAAATGTTCAGTCATTTCTTTGGTTGTTTTACGCATTCGTGCTGAACGCATTTGACGTCGTAATAAATGTACCTAGAAAATCAACAATATAAGTTCACAATCTTATAATTGCTAACTGCTTATATTTAACCAGTAATTCGCTTTTTACATTTTTTTAGTTTTCTATATTAATTACTATTTGCAAAAAACCAAAGAAGATACTGTCGTGATTAGAGATGTACCCGGACGAATTTTTGTTGGTGCTAGTTCTGATGAACTATTTCCATGTTGATTGTGGCTTACAGAAAACTATCCTAGAATTTTTCTCTGTGCGAATGGCAAAAAGATTCTTGAATACTTTCCGTTTAATTTTAATAGTTGAAGTGTATTAGTAATTTTGCATCATCCCTCGCATATGGCATTTCGATATACATATTTAAATATAGCCTTTCGTTTTTGTTTAAATCCTGTTCAGCAGTACAGAAATAGAATTAAAACTTGCAAATCTCTAGCCTCTGCATAACTAGTGCAGTTCTCGAGAGTGAAAATACGTTGGTTTCATTCTATATATACAAACTAGATGAGCTCATTGATTGAAAGATATTAAACTAACTTTATTATTCAGCATTAATTTAAGCCCATTCATACTTAAAAAATATTTATCATGATTTCTGAATTGAGAATAGAGCTGCATTTGCCTTAGAATATTCTTTGACTGTGAAATAAAGAACATCTTTCAAGGTCAGTCTATATTTGAATCCTATAGCTATCTTTCTTCTCGGGGAATAGCTTCTATACTAAAGATAAAACCTATGGTACTCTTCTGTTTTTCATAAAGTATTCATCAACAAACATACCTCTTCTTGTTTACGTTTAAGAATCATTTCCTTTTGTTTATGTTGAGCACGTAACGTTCGAATAACATTATCTTTTTGCATTTGTGTCTATGTAATAAATTAAAAGTACAATTGTTTAAAAATAATAAAAGAATTCAATATTGTCCATTGTCAGAACATACTCGTTTAAGTGTGGCGATTTCTCTTGCTTTAGCTTGTTCAGCTGCTCGATGTCGAATAAATTCTTGACGTAATTCACGTGTTAATTGAACTTTCATTTTACGTAAATCTTTCAATTCATTTGTATGTTTTGCAAGTTCTTTTTTATAATATTCTCCATCCTTTAAACAAACAGTATATTGTGCACGTAATGCTGTTAATTCATTATTCTCAATTTCTAATCGACGAATTTTTTCTTCATAATCACGTCTTGCTGATTTTAATTCTTCAATATTATGTTGATCACGAGCAGCTGTGTCTAAATTTGATAGAACGAGACAAATAAGATCTCAAATAGACGAGAAAAAAAATTTACTTACTTAATTTAGTTACAGCTGCTTGTTTTTCATCCTCAGCATTTTGTATACGTTCGGAAAGTGTTTTAATACGTTCTTCATATCGTTGACGTATCTGATCACTACGTTTACGTGCACTTTCAAGCATTTCGAGACATTTTTGTTTGGCATTAATTTCAGTTGTAATAATAACTAATTTTTCTTCTTGTACGTCAGCTATAATCAGAGAGAGAGAGAGAGAGAGAAATCATTTTTTTAATCACTCATTTTTTTTTCTATTTTAATCATTACATTCAGTTTGAACATCATCACCAGTCAATTGGACCTGTTCATCGTCCTCATCGCTATTAACCATATTTTCTTGTTCATCCAAAATTTGCATATTTGAAGGATTATCAATATCAGTTGATGGATTTGTTGAGAGAGGATAAATTGCATCAGATTTTTGTTGATCTTGAAGTTCATGCGGTTCTTGTGGCGAGCCTGGTATTGTACTGACACCAATACGATTTGATTTTGCTGAACCACTAAACAGTAAGATTACAAAATCATTTAATGCAATTGGCTTTTGTTTTTCTATATACAAACCTTCCACGAAGCAATTGTTCTTCTCGTCGAAGGCGATCAATTTCATGGCGAATATCTTCAATACATGGCTGTAAATCATCCGAACCAATTGTTCCTTGGCTAAATTCAACTGTCACTGGTAGATCAGCTGAAAATGATCCTAAATGAATAATTTAAAAGCAGCCATTAATTGTATCCTTTTTTTTCGATTCAAATGTTAACTTTCACGATTTACAAGACAAAGATGACATAATCTCTTCATATTACTTACTTGTTAGACGACTCTTACGACGACACGATAATGGACTACGTTTACGAAGTACATGACTAACATCGATCATACGTGATAAACGAGATCTATAAAGAAAAATATTAATACATAGTAAAGAACACGATGTATGGTTCTTACTGAATTTCATCACTTCTCATCAAACATTGATTTAATGCTTGATCATAATCAAATGTTGTATCGTTGATTAGTCGATGATCTCGAACTGATTCAAGATCATGTTTCAATGCTTGTGATACATTGTTTGTTTCATTTATTGACCGTTGAATTGTATATATATATGATCGTATGCGTTCAAGTTCTTGATTTAATGCACTATTACTCGCTTGATCGTAATCAACCTAAACACAGAAAAACAAAATTCAAAATAATTTTTCAAAATCAAAATATTTTATTTACTGATGACAAATGTTCATTTTTATCAACTAATGCACGTAATCGTTCGATTTCCATTTGTAATTGTATGATTTGTCTACTATGTTTATCTTGATTAACTTTAACACGATTGCGGATATTTCGTGCACGTTGAGCATAATTAAGTGTACTTTTAGTTTCAGAAAAATCACGGTCTACAGGTGAAATGCAAGCAATCATTAATGTTCGACTAAACGAAAGAAACAAAATGAATGTTTCGATTTATTCAAAGTATGATCAAACTTGAAAACTCACCTATTACCACCTAATGAATCTTGTAATAAACGAGTTAATTTAGAATCACGATAGGGTACATGTGCTCCTTTTTTCAGCGGATCGCCTAAGATTGATATGACATTACCAAGAACAAGCTAAATAGAGATATCATTCAAGAGCTAATGGACAAAAATGATTCGTGTTAACATACCAAACCGCTGTTAATGCTAATGCCTTCTTTAGCACGTTGGCCTGTAGCACCGGTTCGTTTTAAACTTTCTGAACCAGCTAAATCGACAAAATGAATTTTTGCACGAATTTGTTCACGTAAACTTGGATTTGATGTCTGAAATTGAAAATAGATTATATGAAAGATTTTGTTTTAAAATTTTACTGAACTTACAGCTACTGATGGAACAACACGTTCGAATTGTAAATTAACAGTAAATATGGCGTGTGATCGACTTGACACACTGTTCATACGTGTTGCTGCTGTTGTTCGACTGAGAGCACCTTCTTTTAAACAATCCAGCGTCTATGAATTTACAGAACAAAAAATGGAATAGATATTCATAATTATTTCTAAACTATTTGATGAGATAGGATTTTGCTATTAATCGAATAAATTACTTTATTAAAACGATAAAGCAAATACAGGATTTTCGCTTTACAAATATTTTATGATAGACAAACAATCTAACATAGAAATAATTGGTTTGAAAAAAGTAAAATAACCTACCTCATGTGCAGTTGTAACAAATCGTGTTGTAATATTAGTAACTGCTATTTCTCCATTGCTATTTTCAAATACAACATGTTTATCAGAATTTTTTTGTGAACGAAAATCAATATTTTCTTTATTGAATAAATCATAGATGTTTTCATTATAAATCTATAAAAAGAAAGAAATTACAATTAAAATGAAGATTAAATTTTAACTTTAGCAGTTTTACTTCAATGAATTGACACGAAACAACACATTTTGATAGAGCAATGTCTTTCAATTCAGCTTCACGTTCATAACTTGCACATCGTTGAAATATATGCATAATTGCACGAGGTAAAATGCCTTCTTTTGTTGGATCACTATATTCAATTCCACTACCCATCGTAAAAGTTTTCCTACATATATATATATATGGCACAAAAATGAAATCAACTGAAAATATTAAGAAAAACACCATTTACCCAGAACCGGTTTGTCCATAGGCAAGTATAGATGCGCTATAACCTTGAAAACATCCCTCGATCATATCGTAAATACATTCACGATAAACATCGTCTTGTGTTGTATCTGGTAGAAATACATGATCGAATGTAAAAGCTGTGCTATTAGCAAGAATGATTTCATTTGTTGCTCGTTGTACATCAACACATGTTTGACATAAATCATGTTCTTCATTTTTTGATAGTGGACGAACACTTGAAAATTATTTTAATTAACGATATTTTATTTAATTGAAATATTTCACTGATTTTCTTTTTCACTTACCGAACAGCAGCTTTAACACTACTGGCAATTTCTTTATTTAAATTTGCCGATTCCATTAGATCGGATACTGAAATTCATGCGCACATAGGCGGCAAAAGAACGAAATGACAAGAATAAAGAACTCATTTAGGACAAAGGATCTCGCTCGCGCGTTGTTGTCACTATATGTCAAATGAAGAATTCCTAACTTTTTCATGTTATATTTCATAAATATTTATTTTTACTCCGTATAAAAATTTAAAAAATAAGAAATTATTACTGAACATTTATATATATAGCTTCTTAATAGATGTCGCTGTTTGAAATTTATGATTCGCATATGTTTGATTATTGATACATAAATTTTCAAATGTCTATTAATCATTTATATTTCCAAGGAAAATAATTTCAGAGAATAGATTTCAAGAAGTTTCACGATACAACATTCGATAAGTTATGTTTCATCACCAATCGAAGCTTCTACAAAAAAAAGATGTAGCACTCGACGAACGGGAAAGGAAGGAAAGGAATTATTTAATCTTTTTTTTCTTTCTTTTCTTCTATTGCATTTCTTTTTTTTGCTAGTGTGTATGTGTTGAGAAAGAGTAACACAGCAGCGCAATTGCATGATTATATACAACAATTCTATTCTGATAAAAAAAAGCCAATTAAATATCTTTATAGATTTTTTTTGATATTTCAATATCCCTACGAATATATAAAATAATCAAATACAAATTATGGACAGTGACCCAGAGTCATCGGAAGTATGTGCAAAAATCAGCATGACAATGAATCATTGATCTTTTTATTTTTTAATAGTGTCCATTGTGCTTGGAAGTACTTGAAGCTGATGATTTGAATTTCTTTCCATGTACATGTTGTTATCAAGTAATAGATTTTGTTTTTTCTTTATTGGTTGATTTATTGAATATTATATGAAATGCCTTGTTTCTTTAAAATTAGATTTGTCGATTTTGTTGGCATCGCATTCGAACGGATGAAAATGGATTATGTCCTGCCTGTCGAAAAGTATGTATCCTGTTTGAATAATTTTATTTAGATAAACAATTTCTTGTTATTTTCTAGCCATACAGTGAAAATCCGGCACAATTCAAGCCATTAACTGATGAAGAGTAATTCAAAATAATAATAATATTTTTGTTTGCTAATTTTCATAATTCTATTTAGAATTCAACAAGTAAAGCGTGATAGAAAATTAAAAGAATCCAATAAAAAACCAAAGGTCACTGAAAGTCGAAAACATTTGGCAAATCTTCGGTATATTTCAACATATATATATATATATATATATTCGCTATTCTATATTGAATTTATAGAGTCGTTCAACGCAATCTTGTATTTGTCAATGGTCTTCCATCACGTTTAGCTGATACTGAATTGTTAAGACGAAATGATTATTTCGGTAAATATGGTAAAATAGTTAAATTAGTTACATCACCAGCACACAATGGACAATTAAATTCTATATGTGTATATATAACATATTCACGTTCAGAAGAAGCACTACGTGCTATACAAGCTCTATGTAATTATCATGTTGATGGTCGAACACTAAAAGCAACATTGGGTACAACTAAATATTGTAGTCGATATTTAAAAGGTGCATCATGCCAAAAAGCTGATTGTCTTTATTTACATGAACCCGGTGATCCATTAGCGAGTTTTACTAAAGAGCAGATGCAACAAGGGTAAAATAAATGAAAAATAGAAAATTATATTATCTTGTCTTGTGTTTGTTTTTAGTCTACATCTTGAATATGAAAGAAAACTTATGGATCAGTTTACTTCTAAAAATGCATCTGGACAAACCAATACAACACCAAAAACAACACGAACTGGCGTAAATGGGTATGTAATCTTGATGGATAAAATTTGATCTAAGTATAAATTTTTTCAGTAAAAAAAACGATTCACCACAACGACGAAAAACTCCATCTCAAACAGCATCATCACTATTAACTAGTAATTCAGCAATATCAACCAATGGACAATCAGATTTAGAATCAGGTGATGAAATTCATCATCATTCATTAAATGGTTATAATGCAGAGTCATTTACACGCACGAATCCTATAAATGTTGATTCTGATACAACATCCACATCATCTCAAACATCATCTGAACATGATCCACAAGTAACATCACTAGTAGTTCAAGCTCAAACATATACAACGTCTCCGACAACAAATTGGCCAGAGGAACGAACATCTTTTTTTGCCACAAATAATCTCGCATCTTCTCAACAAGCAACCACAATATCAAAATCTTTATCTCAAGCATCACCATCTCTAAATGTACCTGTAAACAGTCTATTATCGTCGCCAAATAATAATTTATTAACAGAATCAACTAATAATAATAATACAGTGAAAAATTACGATCAATTACCAGAATATAAATTATTTAGTTCGAATGCACCATCTATACATAATCTTCTCTTTGGTAATAATGAAAATTGTCAACAATCTCAAAGACCATTAATCAATGGAATCGATCACGACGTGAGAGAAATTGAGAGAAGATTAATGGGTATGAAAGAAAGTCAAATGATCGAAATAGTTCTATTATTCTCTTTT
The DNA here is from genome assembly GCA_905331475.1 of Rotaria socialis. Lineage (NCBI taxonomy): Eukaryota > Metazoa > Rotifera > Eurotatoria > Philodinida > Philodinidae > Rotaria > Rotaria socialis. Next base: position 114,846 of record CAJNYU010003002.1, read on the forward strand.
TTTGTTTTTATTTAGAAAATGGTCTTAATAATGGTGATACATCTTATTCTCAAGCACAAGAAAATGATGAACTTGGTAAAGATCTTTTTTCTTTCTAATAATTAATTATTCTAAAATTAAAATTCTTGTTATCTTAGGTTTTGATCCATGTAGTTTATTTATGTCAGCACTTGCATCTGATATTGAAGATGAACGACGACCATTGCCAACAACATTATCACATCGCCCTATATCAAATTCATATAATTATTCATCACAATATCCATCTACAACGAATTCTTCTATTGGACAAATAAATCCACCGTGGCTATTACAACAACCAACACAACAATATCAACATTATCATGATCAGCAAGCAATATTACATAGTAATGGTACCACGCCACAAAAACAGCAGCAGCAGCAGCAACAACACCACCAACATCAACAACAACAACAACAGCAGCAGCAACAACAACAAAGATATCCCCTATCATTTAGTAAAAATTCAAAAGATGAATTTAATTTATTTAAGTACAGAGTTTCTATCTATAGACGGATCATCGCCGAGACAGATGTGGAATGGCAATCAGCAACCACAATATGCACCACCACAAGTATCAACTCGTTTAGATTTCACAAATCAAATTCAACAAAGACTTCCATCAACACAATCATCATCACAATATTCTCAATCACTAAATAATAACAATAATAACAATTCTTACTCTTCTAATAGTGCAGTGCCCACCAATAATGGTAATTTATTCTATTCTGTTTTTTTAAACCTACAAATGACATAATCAACTAACATTTTAGTATCAAACGATCGATGGATAAATCTACCGTGGACCGATCCAGCTATAATATCATTCGGTAATAAACTTGATACAACATCACCACAATGGTCCACAACTACGCAATCACAAGGATCTTCCACATTATCCTCAGGAAATAATCTCATACCAACAGCACGCTGGTCACAACAACAGTCGACACAATCACATATGATCACAAATGGAATCTATGCGCCATATTCAGCGACATCCAGTGTCGATAATGGAAATCGTTCTTGAACTAAACAGTTGATCACATGCATATAAACACATGCACACAGACACACACACACACACACGCACACACACACATATATAATATAGTCTTATTTTTTCTGTCTATGCGCTCCGTACCCGGATGATAGCCTCATCTTCATTTTTTTCTTGTACTCCTTTTTTGGCTTGTTTGTTTTCTCTATCTCTCATTGTCGTTTATCATATATACATATATATATATACATATATTAAAAAAACGCATTATATTTTAAATGACAATTCAGAGACAATTTGAAACAAGATCAAAAACTGTACAAAAAGAAATGCAGATGAATGATATCAAGAACATAATTGAGAATAGATAATCATATGATAATATAAAATCAAGCTTGTGTTGCATAAAAAAATTTCAACGAATATCAATACTATATATATTTTCTTTTTATTTTCATGTTCGTCATCTATTTCTTCCTATAACAAATTTTCTGCTCATTCACTATTATCGTTGTTATGAGTTTCTCTACTTTCGCTTGTTTTCTTCTTCTAAATTTTTTTCTTCGTATCAATGTGTGTATTGCAAGAAACTATCCAAAAAAAAAACTTCATCGAGATGATCACATGATTTACATTGCATATATACATATATATTTAATATACAAATCAAATAACTTATCAATATTAAATACTATTCATGCTTAACAACAGTATGAGCTTAGATTATATTGTACTACAATAAGGTTTTTGTTTATAAAAGAAAGTTAAGTATACATTCGTTATTCACGAACTGACAAAGAATTCTATTTTTCTTGTCTGTAACATTTATTTGAACGTTAACAACAAGAGAACAGCAAAAAGAAAATAGTAACGACGCTGTTGTTTTCATTGCTGATTGTGACACTTTATTTTCTTGATTTCTCTTTTACTTTCTTGCTCTCTCTCTCTCTCTCTCTCTCTTTTCTGTCCATCACACATTTTAATAGGGACGTTAAAAAAAGTCTGTAACATGGATGAAAAAACGTCTCTAATGAAGGCAACATTTCTATTTGATGATCGCAAACGTTTTGTAGCCGATTGTGAACATGATCGCTTACGAAATTCAATACAACAACATACTGAGATCCCTCAGACAGCTGATCCATGGAAACAACCACCAATGGATTTTACTGTGAAAAATTTTCATCCAAATAGAAAGAAAAATACTAATACATCATCGATGAATGATGTTTCATCGAGTGAAGAGCAACGAGAAAAAACATCACGCAGCTATGATCCTATTGTAATGAAACCATTTTCAGTACAATATAAAAATCTAGGCACGAACGATGATAAAGATGATGATGATTTATTTCTAGTCGATAGAAAAATAAAATATGATAGAATAAAACGAATGCTAAATACAGAACAATATATTAATCCTAAACCACATGATTTTCGACAGGTAATTAATATTTTGCTTGTTAGATTTTTATCAATCTAATATTTTTCATTTGAAAACTAAATAGTATCCGGATATCAAAGAATTAGGATTATCAGAATTTGGTACTGGATATACTCGAGATCCATTTAAAATTCGTTTCCTTTCTGATCATTTGAATACAAGTAAGTTTTTGTGTCATTGTATGTTTTCATAATCGTCAAGTTTGCTTGATTGAAGTATGGCTTCAAGAGCGTGAACATGAGCGTGTGTCTTTTGTTGAAAAACCAACACCTGAAATGTATCGAGTATTAAGTGCAAGACCAAAGTGGGATTCACACTTAATTTTGCCAAAACTTGTTTTTCCAAATAAATATGCTGCTTACACTGTAAGTATATTATCAATCAAAATAAGATTTTGTTTTCTTTATCTATTTTCTATTGAAAAATGTTTGTATACATAGCGTTATCGAAATCCGACGCGAACTATACAAAGTGCATATTGGGAACGAGTAGAAGATCATATCGGACAACAGCCAAAGAAACGTTCAAATGTTGCTTGAATAAACAAACATATATCATTCGCTTTTATTTTTCTTATTTTTATATACACAAACAAAAATATTCATCTATTTGATGATGACAAAAAAGCAAACACACAACTATCGAAAAATCATTCGACCAGTTTTACCGTAGAGAGCTAAAAAAAAAGAAGAGAACGGGAGAAAATTTTAATTTTTTTAAAAATTCTGATATAAAAATTTATCAACAAACCTAATGGACCACCATCCGGTGTTTCTGGCATACCGATAGCTTTAGCATAATTACTTGAATACCATCTGAATAGGAAAAAATATGAATTTGTTTCATTTCTCAGAAATTTCTACTTACATGCTCAACGATTCTGTTGCTAGAATGGTTCGAACAACTTTTGCATAAAGTTTACATTTTCGTTGAAACAATAAACAATTTATTTCTTGTGAAGTTCTTGCCGGTGGTATTAGACAACACCAATTGTTTCTGCGTTCATCTGATGCATCAAGTACAAGATTATTACCATTCTCACGAAAGATCTACAAAATAGAACTTGTATATTTAATATTTCGTGTATTTTCAAAAAGAAAATACTTTAACAAGAAATCCATTGCGTGGTGCTGTAGTTAATTTATCTTCTGGTATAAAACGACCTTCAAATGGACCGATTATAGTCGTTTTTAATATACGAATTGTTGGCGAAAATGTTATCGTATCATCACAGCGGTGCATTTGAATTTGTGTTGGCAATGATAATAAAACTCTATTGAACATGACAAAAACATTAGGGATTATTTTAAAATTTTTATTTTAAATCAATATTTGGAATCATGATTCATGAGACACATCATAGATCGTATTTAAATACAATGAGTCATAGTTAGCAGATTAGACAGTCAAACATAGTTTGAATGAAATCTTACAAACTAGAAAATATTTACTTTCGTAAATGCACTATTCATCTCTTTTGGACATTGTTACTATTTATCAATGGAACATATTTTGGCAGATCTTACTAATTCGTTTTCATTATTTGTCTTAGGAAATTTTTATAACTGATACGACAAGTGTGCGTGCCTTTACACTTGCAATCCAATGTTATTGCTTTATCTTGTATTATTTCATACTTTGAAAGATTCCGAGTCAATGATGATGATGGCTTCTTTTCTGTTCCATTCATTCTTGATGATGATACAAAATCTGGACAATCATCTTCAGTATGATTATTAAAACAAATAATACATATCATCGTCATGATGAGGTCTAAAAATAAAACAAAATCTTTCCTTATTATTATTTTTTCGTTTTCAAAATGCATATGAACAATACGGGTGAATTTTATTGTTTTATAATAATTATAGAAAAAATAATTATTATTGACAGATATATGTACACCTGAAAGGAAAATATCAAAAACAAAATCTAAGAAAAACTAGATTCTATAAGAATCATAAGCATCTTTCATAGAATAAGAAATAACAATTTTCAGTAACATATGGAGTTTGAAAAAAATGATTGATATTATTAATTTCTACAATACGTTCATCATCACTTAGAGACCATTGATTATTGTCGGTACGATATACGCAAACATAATGTCCATTTAGTTTTTGTGATGAATTTTCTGATAAATGCAAACAAGCTGCGACTAAACGATAATGATATGAAATCGATAGATTCGTTAATCCAAGCCATGCTGTATAATGAAATGGTGATAAATCAAGATTTTTTTCTGGTTCGATAATAATCGGTGTAGTTAATTTCATTGTTTTATTTGAAAAACGATCGTATGAAAAACGTTTCAATTGAATGCAGAGAACGTCAGGGAAATTGGAAATCATCATTTGACTTTTTATTCTATGATGAATATGAATTTTAGCTGATGGAATCATATTAGTGATAGAAGCTAGAATAAATGCAAATAGAAATGTATATTCATTTGGAAAAAAATAATGGCATACATGATATGGGTGTTGAAGATAGAATGTGATCAGAAATTTGACGACGGGAAGTAACAATAGGTGATACAGTAGACCTAAAAGAAAATTATATTGATGTTTTTCTTCTCTCCTGCAAGAGTCAATTCTGAAATAAGATCATTAAGGAATGTTTAAGTATGCGGATTAGCAACTTGCATCAGAACACGTATCACTACTATCTCATTCTAATACGTCGAACTATTTCTTTAATTGAATTTTTCAAAACTTTAGAACGATAGCGAAAAGGATATTTTACTAAATACAAAAGTCTAGATAAGTTTTTCTTGATTTACAGTCACACCATTTTTTACTTGTTAATTCCAAACAATTTGTGTTATCAGCTTTTTATTGACGCATTCTCAACATATTCAATAATGAAACTCAATGATGTTATGGATGAAAAATGATCCTTTCATACGTTGCGAAACATTCTTTAATCGTTTATAATGCACATATTTTCGATATGTCTACGTAACAACAAACAGTAGAACCCGTTTGTATTATCATTCTATTAGAATCGTTCTTAGATTTCTGAATTTGAAATAGTTAATAATCTTATTTTTATTCGTAGATATATATTAAAATGAAAAACTGCATATTTTTTCTTGTCAATAGGCATCGCGCGAGCACTTCTATTAATCATGAGTACTATGTTTTTCGCCAGTCTACAAGTGTCAATTCTTTCTTCTATTGAATGGCAGGTTATTTGGAACTGTCTCAATTGCTCTTCTTTTTTATGCGCGAAAAAAGAGCTATTTTAGGTTGTTATACTTTCTTTTCACATCTAATTGAATCCTGTTCTAAAGAACTATGTTCATCTTTAATTTCCAGCAATTTCCTTCCACGGTTCTAAAGCATCTTCGACCGTAAAACTCTCCTTATATATATATTTATAAAAATTAAAGAATAGAATCATTGGAAGCCAAATGAATATTTTAAACATACGTTATTTTACTAAGAATAGCATCATGTTTTATTATTCTGTCTTGTTCATTTTTCAATTGACTAGTACAATACGAGCATGATATTGATTCTATCTAGATGGAGAAAAATAGATATTTAGCTATTTTCGAACAAATTCAATTGATCACATACGATTTCAATTTTTGTTAAAGTAGCAATAACTTCTTCTAATGTTTGACTTGCTCGATTGATTGATAGTGTTAATATTTGAAATGGTTCAGCACGAAAATGAACATGTGAACAACTAAAATAATAAAATAATTTTGAGAAACAAAAAGTTCTTTGTCACTTACTTATTACAACAATGTGCATGCAGTAATTGTCCAGAAAAAGTGTGTTTTATTGTCGAACCAAATTGAATATGATGTAATAGCCATGTAATATCAACATACTGAATTATATTTGATGTTTGAGAATCGAGATCATCTAATGTTATTTTTTCATGAATCTAAACGCGAGAAAAACAACGAATTTTTTTCTGATGTATTAAAAATAACGTTTTCTACTTGTTCTTCAATTTCTAAAAATAATTTATTTAGATTTTCAAATGATAATGTTGTTAATTTCGAATTTTGTACTTGTTCAATGACACTAAATAGATCAACAAATAAATATATTTTGGAAGAGTAGGAGATAGTTTACTTTGTTGCATATACAGTTGATTGTTGTGATAAAGAATCATTAAGTATATCGATACAAGATTGAAATAGTTCACATATATCCGCTGTTGAATTTGGTGTTAATAAATTCGAATAGACTGAATTTAATTGCGTGACTAACGTTGATGTATCAATGAGTTTATTCCAGTGTTTGTACTCTGATGTTCGATGATCATTTCGTAATTGAGAAATAAGATGAAGGAATGCAGACACAACTGGATTATAATTAAATCGTGATAACTAAATTATTACATAAAAAAAGACTTCGTTTTTGCATCTCGAAAAAAGAGATTTGATTGAAAAAACAAAAATACTACATATAATATGGTTGAGCTATTAGAAATTATAGTTTGTATCAGAAAGAACGAATATCGAACCGAACGAAAAAATTTTTGAAGATTGGTAACAAAATTTTGTTCATTTGAAGTTTCAAAAAGTCACGATACTATGATTTAGAATGAGAAACACGATTCGTACGGTAGGGTAACAAAATTCTGCCTCTGAAATCTTCTAGTTAAATTTTTGTTATTAATTTCAATTAAAAGAAGTTAAGAGTAGTGAATTTAAAAATTTTGATAATAAATTGCATTTTTTCTTACATTTATATTATGTTGTAATGATGAATAAAACTTATTGAGTGATGCTAAACTTTGTAATAGCGAGTTTAATGAACATGTTGTGCCATACAAATTAATAATGCCTGGTCTTGGTAATGTTTGAGTGAATGATGACTATGAATAAAAACAAAAAGAATGAAGCATAGAAAAACAAAAACTCTCGAATAAATTTATACCTGTTGAAGTCGCATATCATTTGTTGGTTTAAGATGAAAATTATATTTATATTGTTTGGGGATTTTATTTTGTTCTAATGTTTTCAAAGATGAACTTCGAGAAAACAAATTGGCAATTTTAATACATAAATATTTTATTAATCTTCCCAACAGTTGAAAAATTATTTTAATTGTCGCTATAATTTTAGTGAAGCCTTTTGCCGAATATATTGTTCCAAGAGTGTGAAAGCATAAAAAACATACAAGTACATATGGAACATGATAATAGAATGATATAAAACCAATTAAAAAACCAAGAAATAAACATTCATATAGCAATATATCAAAATGATTTTCTTTTCTAAACAAGAATTATTTTTTTCTTTCTTTGAATAGATAAAAAACAAAAAATAACGTACTTTTTTTGAGCAACAATACATTTCGTTATGTTATCGATGATTAAATAGATAACTAATTCAACTAGTATATTAATTAGATTTGATTTAAGCCACATGGTTGTCATTACAATATAGAAACCACTGAATAGAACAGAATTTTTTCGTTTTAAAAGAACAAAAGAAAACAATTGGTGTAAACAATTCGTTCGAAATCGAACCAATGAAATGGATCGAATATATATAATGGATATATTTAACACTTTCTTTTGTCTAAAATTTATACAGTACGAGATATTCATTTTTGTTTAATATTGAAAAACAAAATAGCTGCAAGATGTTGTGACGTAATTTAACAAAACATATTTACTTTAATTTGGTAGGAATGTACATTAGCTTATTTCATGTACAGTGTTTTTAATGATTAGTCTAGCCCAGCAGAACAAAGTGTACGTACACTCTTTTTTTTCAGAATACACTTTGTTTTCCTATGAAGTACACTCTGAAAATAAAATTTTTGGCTTAGTAGGGTGTACATGTACACTGTGCTTCGAAATCCTATTAAAAATACTGTTTCATGTAATAGAACTTGTCTTTGTTTAGGAGCGAGTGAGAGTGTTTATATCACATTATATATACGTATATTAGGAGAGGAAACAAAAAATATAATATATATGAAAGATCTGTTTACTGAAAAGAAAAGATAATAGTTATAGTTTTCAGTCACTTTCATTATGTTTTATAGTTGAAGAGGAAATATTTTCACTGCTATTCAAGATATCTGCTAAATGTCTAAGTCAGAATTTTAGAATGAGAAACCATCGTCTAACATAATTAAGTCGGCTATGTGAATGCAGGATAATACTGAAGAATTTGAATAGTTCATATAGTAATAGTTTAGGATAGACTTGCGCGTCAAACGAAAAAAGACGAACACACTGAATTGTGAATAAGTTTGAAACCATGCATTTCGAGTAGAAGTATCTGAAATAGGAGGACTACTGTTTAGTGCAATCTCAAATGAGGAAAAATCCATTGAAGGCAATTAAAATTCCGAGAAGAGAGATTGGAAATTGTTGCATGTCTGTAAAAGAAGGACAATAATCGGCTTGTAGTAACTAAATAAATGGCTCAATCTCACTATTAGGATTTCTATTAACAAGAATCCGAATAGAGCATCCATCAATAAAATTCACAAATGAGTTTTATTGTAGGGTCATTATTTTGATCTTGTGTTCACTTTCTGATATCTCTCAGTATCAATCGCTCCATACTTGTAGAGATACGAAGTTCAATTTGATACTGGTTAAAAGATTCCTCCTATAAGCCACAGTAATTTCTATCAATTCCTTGAGCCGCCTTCATATCGAGTATATTATAACTCATTCTTTTGATATTCTATTCTGTTTTGTGACCACAAAGAATAAGACCACGAAGTAACCTTGGAATTATTTTATTTTTGATGAATTATTAAAAACTCAGCTGTGATGGCCGAGCGGTTATGGCGTCTGACTCGAAACATGCTTAGGTGTTGCTTTGCGAGTCATCAGATGGGTTCTCCCGCGTAGGTTCAAATCCTACTCGCAGCGTCATTTTTTTAAAGCATTTTTTAATGCATTTGTGGCGCAATTCTCAGAGGATCATGAAAGTAAATTTTATGAAGATGCAGAGAGAAGAGAACATATCCGATTATATTATATGATTTAAAGTACGTAGTTAAAATTGTACAACATTTGATCGTTGAATTATTTACACATGTAAAATAAATCATACAAGATTACTTGATAAAGTTTGATGTGAATCTCTTTTTTTTCTTATGTGCGATCAAACTAATTGTTATATTAGAAAGCTTGTACAAAATTTATGATTCACCGTAGTCTGTATAGTAATGGTAACTTTCGTGTCAAGCAAAAGCTCGAATATCTTTTAGAATCCTTGAGATTGAATTATTCAACAGATAAAACCGGCAAGAGAAGCAGTTCGTGAAAATAAATTAGTCGAAAAATAGTTTCAATTTATTGAAATTGAAAGGAAATTATTATTAGTTCTTCAAATCTTCGTGATACTATCAAGATAAATGGCTCAGAAGAATCTCTCTATATTCTATTGATTTCATCATTTGATGCAACAACAGTTCCTTATCGATTTTTATCAATGACTAATTTTAGATAAATAATCATGGAAGATTTCGATATGGATGCTGATGATAACATTGAACAGGAGAATACTGTATCTCCTGTGAAAAAGCCAATGCAACCGTCAGGTATTGCGATGGATGCGCTTGCTGGTCTTCTTGATAGTTACTCAACAACAGATATGATAGTGAGTTGAATAAAATGTAATCTAACTCTATTGCGTTCTATTTTTGTGATAGAATTCACGTCGTGCGGCTACCGCAATACCACTACAAATACAACAATCAAGTTATTCATCGACTGCAAAGGTGGCACCAACAGTACGTACTCCAGTACGTCCAGCGACTATTACTCAAGCAAGTACACCGAATGTAGCAGCCTTTCATGCTCGATCAAATAAAGCTGAAGTTGTTGTTGAACATATCGGAAATCAGTCAAATAATAAAAATACGAATGAAACAAAAAAGGCACCTGTTATTCAATTGAAATCTTTAGTTAAACCATATAAATCTATGTATCAAACAATGTATAAACGTGCTAATGGTAAGTGTTGTATTATCCTGAACAAAATTAATTGCTCCTTATGAAATACCATCATTCTGTCAGATACTGCGCTAATCTTTTTTCTTGTCGATACGTTCGACAATAAATCTTTATAGTAAAAACTAATGTGTCTGCAATTAACTCGTATGTACTGAAGCGGTAATTCACATGTCATCTTCCCTTGACAAGAAAATAAAAATATATTCAGTAGATACAAGCACTCAACAAATTCTTTTGTCATGTTGACATTTCACAAGATATTAATATTATATTTCTAATGCTAAAGACATCTCCGTATGCCTATTTCATGATCACGAGAGCCCGTGACATATAGAGAAGACTTTGGTAATTAGAATGGCCTATATTCGTGAAGTAGAGGTGTCAGCCGTGCAGCTGAGCCGCCGCAGTAGCCGAGTTTTCTATAATATCAGCAGCCGCCGCCACCAAATTGCTGGTAATTTTAAGAATTTTTGGGGAGCCGCCGCTGCGAAAAAAACAAGTTTAGCCGTTGCGCCGCT